>RJWM01008762.1:0-71289 GCA_004363535.1 Dasyprocta punctata
TACACACCTGTCACCCAACTTTTCATTTTTTAAAAAGTTTTAAAAATTTATTACTCCTGAAGCGAGAACCTGAGAATAAGCGGCGATTAACGGAATCATTTGACTGACCTTCAGGAGCCCCGACGGCGGGTGATTGATGAGACGGCTACGGGTTTAAGCAGAAGGTCAACTTCAATAATACGGCTGTTACTTCCAATGGGCCTTACAAACCCACTCAGGCGCTGGCCTTCACTTCTCCTTTGTGACAATTTTAAGGCAAAGACACAGGACTGACCACAAGGTCCCCTCTTGTGATGCTCATTATGTAGTGACAAAGACATGGTAGGGTATTTGATCCAAAACGATTAGGATCTAACATCAAATGTGATTGTTCTCACCCAGAGTTCCACCGCTAGTTGCTTCTCCACCACATCCATGTCAGCGTACCGCCGAGGTCTGAAGAGAGGTGGCCTGTGTGGGGGTCCTCAGTGGACCACTGACTGGCCTTGTGACCCATCCACCTTTCCTCTTTCTCACATTTAGAAAGGGTCATGCAACCCACCCTCCCCACCTTTAAGTTCTCCTTTTAACTAGCCCCATTTAAACTTGGAAACAGGAGTGAGAGAAGAAAAAGTTTTCATTAAAATTGTTTTTCTACTCATTTATAAGGGTCAATAGCAAATAACTCTTTAACCCAATAAATGCTTAAGAATACACTTCAGATTTTCTCCAGAAAGTCACTCAATAAGTAGAAAGTAATAACAATAACCACCACAGGGCCACTGTATCATTTACCTGCACGATCTCGATGTGTCCTCAAATACGGCTTATGAAATCAGGGTGGTGAAGTGGGGGCCCATCCTACCTAGTTTGAAATCCTGGTTCACCCAGTGACTAGCTCTGTGATACTGGGTGAGTCACACAACCTTGCTCTACCTCAGTTTCTTAGACACAGGAGGACGAATGGAACTCAGCACTCCAGATCGCTGTAAGGATTCACTGAGTGAGTATACATGAATTATGAGTGCAGTCTGGGTACATTATTAGTGCCCAGATAGGCTCTGCCCATTATTACTGTCATGATTCATGGTGCACAGATGAGAAAACCCAGGTGTCTAGAAGTTCATTAAATGATATGTTCAAGGTCAGGACTACTAACTGGAAGTGTGAGGATCTGAACTAAGCAGTTGAACACCTGAGTCCAAGTTCTGAACTACTTCATTCATTCCTTCCTGGGGTCAGTTTTCAGTTGAGTTCCTTAGCCAGTCTTGGAAATTCATTTAAAATAGATAATTTGCAGGAAAATGGAACTCTAAAAAGGTAGACAAAAGCCATGAACAAAAATGGAGGGAACCTTGCTTCCCAGCATCTGCAGAATACCAGAGGGGGAGTTCCCTCAGAGTGCTGCCAACCTAGGGACCAATGCAGTTGAGTCTTTTCAGGTTTGTTGTTGTTGTTGTTGTTGTTGTTGTTGTTGTTGTTGCTTTGGAACCAAACTCACATCCCTGGCCCTAGTTGAGCCTTTTCAAACAATGGATGAACTCATCCAATCTGTCCCTGACTGGAAACAAGATGAGAGATGTGATGGAACACTTTGACCCCTTAGAAAGAAATTAACAACTCATCCACTGAAGGCAGAGAGCACAGCCAGTGTTGCATGCAGCTCCTTTGTGCTAAGAGGGCTTTTGCGTTTTTAAAGTCAGTCTTTGGCAGAGAAGAAAGAGGTTGTTAGTGACATTGGGCTATTGAAGATGCCACAGGAAGACACAGTATTTCCCCTAATAATTTTCCCAGTGATGTCTTACTATTCATGATTTACACCTCTGTGTTTAACTGTGCACCTATCCAGTTCTTCTCTTTCAAATGCAAGTGTGCCTGACACAATTAAGAAACTAAATTCCCGCCCTTGGTGGTACTTGTATTTCTCAGATGCCTTTTCCATGTGGCGAGACACCCGAGCACATGGTTGTGCTCAGGGAGGAAAGAATGAGGAATGAGAGAGTGAAAGGGTGCTCAGAAACTGAGATTAGAAAAGAGCAAACAAAAGCCAGAGTTCAAGATTCTCCCTCGTGAGTCAAGTCACTTCTGTTTGCTCACTCTGCCAAGTGTTTCCAGGTATGATAGAACTTTGGGCTGAGTCTCAGACAGGGAAAAATAATTTGCCCAAGATCTCACAGCAAATAAGGGGCAGAACTGAGATTTGGACACACTCAGCTCCTAATCCCATCACCTCACCCCTGCACCCTCTGCCTCTCCTCCCAACTACCTACTCTGGCAACTCCAATTTCTTTTCAGGTTTCTCGGTCTCTAAGCCAGAATTTGCATTCAACCATTGTTTTGCAGGTCATTGGGTTTACAGGCTTTTCTCCCTCATATGTATTCTTCATCCCCCTACCACTTCCAAAGCAGTCATGAGGATAAAATGTGTGATTTCATCTCTCTCCATAATTTCTCCTCCAGATGGCTGTGGTCATAGTCAGAAGCAGCAGGGGTTACCCTGAAGTTTAAGGGTAAGCCAAACTATTCCACCACAGTTCATATCTCTTCAGCTACTCTGCTGAAACTTCCAGAGGGAACAGCGTTCCCCTGGGATGCGAGCAGCAGCCAAGAGCCAAACACCTGAACCAATTCCTGTTTTCTCTCCCGCCTTTACCAATTCCCTGCATGCACACCTAGCTCAGTGGGGAAATATCTGCTATAAAACAAGAAGCAGCAAATGATACATACAACTGCCCAAGTCATCAGAGCCAAAGACCTAAATAGAATCTTAAGAGTCAAGGTATGGCAAAAGCCACCAAGGAAAAGCTGTGCGAGGATACAGGTTTCTACTCACAGAGGGAAAGCATGGAATTCTGTCTTCTTCAGCCTTGCCATTCTTGCTTGCTGATAGATTCCCTCTCATGATAGAGGCTGAAAATGCCTCATATTTACTTTGTAAGTCTGTCTTACAACTAAGACATCAGTGAATGTCTTAATCATGACCACAGGGGTCTGAAAGGAAGTCTCATAAGCAGCTCCAGAGAAAAGTTTTCATCCCTAATAAAAAGAAATACCCTAGAAATTTCCTTTCCTGCCTGTGGATCCAAGTCTTTGACGCCTGTAAGTAGCCATCTGAGGACGATAAGGAAGAAGTCGAAGGATGAACCAATACACAGAAGATGGCACAGGGAAGGCACAGAATGCAACCAGGCCTGGATGACCCAACCCTGCAGCCAGCTTGCCTCCAGACTCTTGTGTCCTGCTTATCTGTTGCTGCAAAACAAATCGTCCCCAACTTTAGGAACCCAAAACAACAAACACCATCCCGCACCTTTCATTGGTCTGGAATCTAACAGAGGCAGAGGTAAAGGACCCTGGCTCACAATATCGCACTGGCCACAATCAAGAGAGCCACTGTGACCTCCTGGCTCACTCCTGAGGCTGGTGGCAAGTCTCAGAAGAGCCACTCCCAAGGCCTCTCACATGGGCCACCCCACAGGCTGATGGAGATGGCAGCCGACCTTCCTTAGAGGAAGCAACTCAGGGAGGGGAGGAAGAATGCTCAAGATAGACGGTTTTTATGACCCAGTCTCAGAAATGCCATTCTATGACTTCCTACCATATTCTGCTCGTTTAACACAGTGGTTCTGCCATAGCATCACTGATGTTTGGGTTGGATAATTATTTGTCTGCCATAGCATCACTGATGTTTGGGTTGGATAATTATTTGTCGTGGGACTGCCTGGGCTTACTATGAACAGTTCAACAGCGTGCCTGACTTCTACCCACTAGATGGTCCAAATGCAACCAAAGGGACTAAATGTCATCATTGCCAAATTATCTCTAACCAAGAACTACAGTAGTTACCAAATGGCAACCTACATTCAGAGGCAGGCATGCCAAGGAGCCCGGGTCACAGGAGCCATCTTAGGGGCTGCACATCTGCTCTCCCTTTGGAAGATAATCAACCTCTGTAATGCAATGCTTAAGACACTGAATATTGACCATTTACTTATCTGAAGCCAAGAGAGCTGTAGCTGTACTAGTGACTAATCATTTATTTTACCTGCTAATAAAGCTGTTACTCTTCCATCTTTCAAAGTGTTAAGGTTAAAAAAAATCAAGCAAAGCACCAGGCTTAACAACAAAGTGACTCAGCAGCAGTGACCTGGTACAGAACCAGTGTCTCCCATTTCAGGCTATAAAGTGCTCTCTCTCTCTCTCTCACTCTCTCTCTCTCTCTCTCTCTCCCTCACACACACACACACACACACACACACACACACATACATTCTTGAAGGAACTTCCCCTATCTTGTGCATTTTTACTGCATAGGCCCTAAAGTCAGAATACAAAGGACAAAATGCTACAACTCTGAAAAGAGAACGGCCATCTTACACCATCAGGAATACTTGAAGCTTTTAATGAAGGTCACATGTTTGAACATGTGTCACATGCCCTGCTATGCCTGGCCATACAGTTGAAATGGAGAGGAGTAATAGACCACGCTGAAGTTTTAAACACTGACTGTGTAGCAAACAGGATGCCAGCCACCTACTCTCCTGTCTGTGCCTGTTCATCACCCCCTTGTCTGGATATCCTCCAAATTAAGCATCCTTTAGGTACCCAGGAACTTCTGGATTCTTCCTAAAAGTCTACACTCATCCCTCAAGATTTTGACCTATTGCAATTCAGCCCAGCCTTACTGTCACATCCTAAACCTGAACTACAGGATCCCACCTGATTTACCAACCACCTAGACTTCATTCTGCCCATCTGGTAGCCACTGACTGCTCCTAACAGTCTCTCAGGGCCAAAGAACTCCTTTCTGCCTTATTACAATGCTTGCTGGGTCTCTGGACCCCAGGCTTTGGACACATGGTCCTAGGAAAAGGCCATGTGTTGACTTTTGTTTAAAAACTAAGGGTCTTTTAATTGGCCTAACCCATCTCTTTCCAGAGCTCCCTCAGGAGATTACAAAGCCTGTAACAGGCATCCAAAACCAATTATCAACTAAGGGGCAGTAGTCCCAGGAATAACTATGGAGTTCAAGATGAAAGGCTCAAAATGAAAGCTATTTCCACCACAAATATCTCTTAGAATGATAGAAATAAACCTTGGGGGGTAAATAACATTATTGTAAAATGTGTTTTATGACACCATAATGATTAATGGCATTTCACACTCATAAAGTTGACAGGAAAAGGATGTGAAAGACTAACAAAAGTGCAAATACAAATTTCCTTTTAACATCACCAGTATTTTTCTACAAGAACAAGACATGCACCAACAGGATAAGAGAAATGGCTATTTAAAACATGCAAAATAAATAAATAATAAGCTTCATAGGCATCAACAATACAACCAAGCAACTGGTAAGTTCCATTTGATGGACTCTGCAGAGAGACTACTGTAGACTCCTTCATCTTTGGGGTCACCAATTCTTTTCGCTGACCAAGGTTTGTGCCTGATACCGTGGAATCTTACTGCTTGTCAGAACAGTGAGTTGTCTGAAGCAGGAACCTCACCTATACATTGTATTGATCCATTTCAGCAAATCCACATCCTATATCTCCTTTCTAACTTTTTTCCTTCTCAGAAAAGAGCTGGACCACCCTGCGCAAGCTTGTCCCCTCTCCCACCCATCTCCTCCAGCTACCAGGGTCACGTCTTTCTCCCTACCATGTCAATTTCTCATTCTCCCCTCTGCATGGTCCTCATAGGAAGTTTTGTTCACTTACAAAATAAATTCATTCAACTGTGTTTTTTAACCACTGTTTTATTTTACTTCTTTCTCTTTCTCTCTCTGACTCCCAGTTTGAGGAGTCTCTGTGCATTATCTCTCCAGACATTTTCTACTTGCAGAGGGATCAAGTTCAGCACCACCTTATGCTCCTGAGGGAGACTGCCCACTGGAGTATCACCAGGAATACCTCTCCAGCCAAATTCTGAGATCTTTTCCCAGTTCTAATCCTGTTTGACATCCTAGGTACCTGGACATTGATCAGCAGTGGAAGGTGTCACTGATTTATCTCCCACATCTCTGATCTCTCCTTTTTTCTCTCCCTCTCAGCTTCATTGATGAGTGTCCTGCAAAGCTCAGTCTTGAGCCTTTTGTTTTCCCACTTGCTTTAGCCAATCTGAGCTCCCATTTCTTCATCTATAAAATCGAGATCATAATATCTATCTTATCAAACTGTCATCAAGTATAACTAACACAATCCAAGTGAAATGTAGAGGTTGCATTTTACCCAAAATCAGTGTGACTTACGGTCACAGTTGCCTTTGTTTCCACTTGGTCTGTCACTAGGATGTCAGATCCAAGAGGTCAGGGACTATCCACTGCTATAGGGACAATCCATACCATAGGAATACCCATTCCTATATCTGTAGCTCATAAAATAATGCTTGGTACATAGTAGGCACTTAATAACTATTGGTCAGACTAACAAAGTAAAAAAAAAAATTCATGAATGAGTCAATGGTGCTGATTCACAAATATAGCCCATTATTACTGGTTCCCTTTGGAGTTCCTTTGTGAAATTCTCTTGATATGACACTGGAGTCACAGTCTTCCTAAAATTTACCTCAGTGTCTCTTTCTCTATTGATTCTTTTTTTTTTTTGCAGAGTTCTCATTTTTATTAATTTGAAACATTTCCATGATAGCCTATCACAGTACCCTTACAGTCTCAGACTTCCCATCTGTCCTTCCTTCCCTGTTAACACTGCTGTCTCTTTAATCGGGGTCATTATCCCACTGTCTACTTATCAAGTCATTGTTGTGGCCCCTGTGTTGTTTCCCTGTCCACTCTCTCTAATATATTCCACCCAATTGCCAAGAGATGCCCCTGCAATAGGTGCCCAGTGTCAACACTGTTGAATAGTCTAGTTTGCTTTACTTTTTAGAAAAATCTAAAACCCAGACTCTGACAAAACTGTCTATTTATAATTCTCTCTCTCTATCTCTCTCTCTCTCAATATCTCTTAATGATATAATAAATTAACTTCTTCCCACCATTTGCCTCATCTCGGTTTTGTAGCAGACAAGAGATCAGGCGCAGCCATACTGTATAAGTTTATGTAAGATGTGAATGTTAAAAGTACTGCTTGAACTTGAACTTGAGCTAGCACAAACTTGAGCTAGAGTGAATATTGGATAACAGCCAGTGACTGCCATTCATGCTATCTTCCAGGCAAGGAGCTGAATGTCACACACACCTTATCCCCAACTATGAGAACAAAGAGACTTGGAGAGCCCAACACCATGTCCCCAGACACACAGTAGCAGAACTGGTTACCCTCCAGTGATCCCAAAGCCTGCAGTCTTGACCAGGCTGAACACTGAAGCTGAACTCAGGGCCAGGGTTCCTGGGGTAGGAGTAGGCAGACATGAAGAATAAGTGAGTTAATTAAGAGAAAGAGAGCAGGAAGAAAACAACAAGATGAGAGAAACATCTGGTCCAGGAGCAGTGAAGGGTAAAAGAGTTAGAGAGAATTCTTTGGAGAATGTGAGAAATGAAGACATAAGTGAATTTAAGGAGAAAATGATTAGAGTGACTGGAAGAAAATAACCAGGCTCCTGTGACCATGAAAGAACAAAGGGTTAGCATGGTTGGTATTGGGTAGCAGCAGGCCCAGAAATCCAGTGGGGAGGAGGGTGGAAGCTTGCTTCCTGAGAGATGGAGAAGAAGAAAGCAAGGATGTGGACCAGGAGAATGTGGAGTTGGGGGAAGAAACAAGTGTCCCCAACCTTACACATCTTGAGGACTCTGGCCTGGGTAGGGGTTGTCATGAGGACCCGACCTCTCCTCTCACCCTTGCATACAGGAAAACTCTATGAGAACACATATACACCTCCCAGGTACCAAGCAGTCCCTCCACAAATATTTCCCTCATTGAAAGAAGCAACTATTGTGAGTTGCTTTGAATGACCTGATTATGTCAACCTCAATCACTTTCCAGAACAGAGAGGCTGGGAAGGGATTAGAGGTGTGGATGGCTGTCTGCTCTTCTATGGAAGATGTCAATTAGAAATAAGCAGGTAGACCAGACCTGATGCTCCACCTTCCAGACGTCCCTTCTCCAGAGTAGCCCCAGAAATGTCACCATCATGGCGGCCATGCCTCCTCCAACAGGTCTAATCTCATCCCACCATCATTTCACAGCCCAGCCTTTCTTCAAGTGCAGTGCAGGGATCTCAGCTCTCTTCAGGATTTCTAGAACAGTTTTGTTCCCCTCATATCTTCCCAGGGCTCTGAATCCTGTTATTACAAGTCACCTTAAATTGTCTTCTGACTATCACAGGCACAAATGCCTTCTCATGTGAACTTAAATCAAGGACTTTGCATATAGAAATTATATTTTCTCAATCTCTTTATTATTGCATTTTCTTAGACCTGGACCAAAACTGAGGCTTTTTCTATTGTATGAATGGAGAGATGGATAAATATATAAATGCAATCAGTCAATTTATATATAGCACATAAAATCAAATTTGGCAAAATTTAGAAAGCCTATAGGAGGGCCAGTTATTATTATTATTGTTGTTTTAATAGCCACAGAGCCTTTCCTGGTACATAGTTAATGCTCAGAAAATGTGAATTGGGTGATGCTTCCATGCCCATTAATGCACAAGCAATGACCCTAAAATATATATTACAGCTTCTCCATGGAAGGCTTAATTTTTATGAGATTCCATATCTAAAGTCTCTCTCTGGGAATAAATACTGCATAGCTATTGCTACAAATTCTCCTTATAAATAGGAAGGAATTCAGAAGCACAGTTAGGCCACAGTGTAAAGAATGAGTGAGAATGAGCCCAAGCCAGCTAAGTTACCACCCTTGTGCTGTCTTCACAACCTCTGAATCTAAACTATGAGCTTCCTGTGGTTAAAGAATCATTGGCCTTTGGAGATTCCTAATGGGAGTCAAAATTCACCTGGGTGTCTCACAAATCAAACACCAAATCACTGCACAGTCAAATTTTCATGTCTTCCTTGAAGGTAAGAAAGCAGGAAAAGGATTTTTTTTTGTTGTTAATTTCCCCCCATTACCCCACAAAAATGTATGGGAAAGGCAAGAAGGAGCCTGCAGCTCTTCTGGACCAAGTAGCCCTATAAGTTGATGGTGACACTCATTGGACTTTTTGAGGGATGGGCTCTAGTTATGCAGCGGTTGCACAGCACAGCCTAGATCCCCTGCCCTTTCCAGACCCACTGGCACCAGCCAGCCCCTGGGAAGGGTTCTGAGGAGGCAGTTTCATGGGCGACTGATTATGCCATGGTCAATTGGAGGCATCCATCGCAGCATTCAACCCAGCTGCCTCTCCAATTAACGCAAAGCTGTTTAGTTAGTGCCTTGAGAGTTGGGGCTGAGGCAGCCTCAAAGAATATTCTATAAGGAGAAAAGCAAAGCCTCTCCATTCCCCTTCACAAGATGTTTTTGTATGTTTTTGTTTTCATCTTTTTTTTTTTAGTTTACCCCAAAAGGAAGAGGATGGTAATAATCTGCCTCTTTCCATCACCACTTTGAGAGATGTTTATTAAAGCCAAAACCTCTCTTGACGTTTGCCAGTTGCTAAATAGGAGTTGTGTTTCCTGCCAAACACACCCACTTTTTTGCAGTGCTTAAAATAGATTACATATAAATAGATGAGTTAATGCTGTTCATCAGATGAAAAAGATTAAAATAAATCAGTACAAAATTAAGGTAAAAGAGGATGCTATTGGAATTTGTGGGAAAAGCATCAGAGAGACTGTTGGACTAGAATTCCAGGTACCAGATACTAGAGAGAAAAACTCTCCCTTATCCTGAATGACTTGTTCTTGACTTCATCAGCAAAATTAACAAGGTAATTGCCTGTGGACTTCAAATGATGTTGCCAGGTATAGAGGAAAAAAATAGGAAGATAGTAGCTTGGTAGATAGATAGGTAGATAGACAGATACACACACACACAAAGATATTCAGTGAAATTTGAATGCTAAATAAACATAAGTAACTTTTTAGTGTAAGCATGTTCTGAATACTGTATGAGATGTGCTTACTCTAAAAATTATTCATTATGTATCTGAAATTCAGATTAACTCAGTATCCTATATTTTATCATGTAACTCTATCCCTGAAGAATCGCAGTCCATCATGGGGAGACAAGGAGTTAAATCGATGGGTGTACTCACTGGGGGCAGCAGCAGATCCACTTGAATTATGCACAAGTTCAGGACAGATCCTCTATTCCAACATGGTCAGGGGCCAACACACTTGTCAGATTAACCACTTTAGCATCCTGAGCTGTGGGTACCGGTGTTACACCCATCAAAGTGGCAACCCAATCACATTCCAGAATGTAAACGTCAGAGTTGTCAAGAACACACAGAGGCTCAAATGAGCCTTTTCTCTATACCCACTCTCCTTTGTGCCTAGTCTCTATCCTGGGCCTCTGCAGGCTAAGCTCCATAAATGTTCCCATCTCTGTGAAGCCAGTATTATTTGTCACTTGGCAACTTGCAGAAAACTTCCTAGTTGCCCAGCTAGTAAATGGAGATGTCAGGATACATATGAAGCCCTGAACTACCACCAGATGTGCACATTCCTATAACACCATTCCACATTATTTTTCTTCAGTTACTAATGTAAAACATGTGTAAGCTTGTGCTAGGTATTGGGGACTGAGTCAGGTGATGGTAGGGGAAGAAGATAACAGACAAGGGATTTGAATATTGTTAAGAAAACAAGACAAATGCATTGAAGCACAGCAAGTAAAAGGTTAAAGAAATGTCAAAGTGACTCTTATGTGAACTTAACATGTTACAATATTTGGGCATCCAATCCTTATTATCAACAATGAATTTCATTTTAAAAACACCCTACTTTTTACCAAGCATGAAGTGGGCATTACAACCTTCACAGTAAGAATGAGGAAGCATCTCCTTCAGAGTTGCCAAGTAGAAGTGCTAGGAGAATCAAACTCGTGTTCCTCCCACCCCTCTCCCATAAAGCCAACACTCCCTTCCACTCTGGGGCATCAAAATGTGCTTGGAAATGGTTTCTCTCATTCTTCAGCTCATCTCAAAACACAAAACACAATTTGCTTTCATGTGCCCTGCTGAGGATGTAGAATACTCCATAAAGGCCAGTGAACAGTGCACAGTCATCCATACATAATCTATGCATCTGGAAGAAAAGGGTCAATGCAAAAATAAAAAAATTAAGAAGATTTTCACTACCATAAAGTCCTGGGAAGCCAACCTTGATTATTTGTTTCCATCCTAGGAATCAGCAAAAAACTAACACTTGGAACTCATATGAGCTTTGAGAAAAAGGAAGCCAGGTCCCTCACGTTTTGATTTGATGTGCCATTTATGAGAATCCCACGCGTACACAGCAAAAAGTGACCACAGTAACCTAGTTTGCTTGCATCCAAATCTTCGGTTGCTCCGTGGTCGGAGAGCTGGAGACAAAAGTGGTTACTAAGACATGATCACTGTCTGTCAGCTGTCCTCTAGGTCAACCAGGATTCTTTGATTACACGAGAAACCATCTTTGGCTATCATAAGCCCAAATAATTTTTTAAAATATGGAAAACCATGATACTGAAATAAAGATGGGAGAATCAGGCTCCAGAGAGAACACAGAAAGAGTAGCTCAACAGATATAGACAGCAGGCTCCAGTAGGCCTTCTGGCCAGCTTCCTCTGTGGAGGCACCTCAGCTCCAGTTATAGTTGATACTTCACTTCCTGGGACAGAAATTTGGATTGCAGTGGTCTTAATCACATAGCCAGTTAAAGGAGAAGCAAAATCAGACATTCTTGCCAAAAGAAGAAAAGGAAGCAAGAATAGGTGCTTAGGCAGACAAAAACAAGAAGTGGTTACAAAAATATTGTGTAGAGGTCATAGTCTTGGATTTCTGAAAACAGAGTTCCAAGAGTCTAATCCTGGTTCTGTGCAGACTTGGATGAGTTATTTAACTTTTCCAAGTCTGTAAAATAGGAACGATGATACTGTATATCTCCTTTGGTTGTTGTGACAATTAAGCTTAATACATGTAAACTATTCAGAATATTGTCTGCTATGTTGTCATCATTTTTATCATTGATATATGTTATCATCACTGCCCACCTTGATTTGGGACTGTGTTACTGCACCATAACCTGTCCTACCCTGACTATGATGTTCGACCTCCATAACAGTCTAGTTCATTTCAGTCAACATATATTAAGCACCTGTATGTGCCAGAATCTGGGACAGCCAATGAATACAGAAAAAAACAGTCCTTCCCAAGCTTAAAATGTAATAAAAATGTAGTGTTAAAATAAAACATGGCTTTTGATACATTCAATCCAACATCAAAAATAAACCCAGATACACATGTCTAAGAAGCATAGTTCCTATAAAGTTCTGGGGTTTTACTGGTATCTGTTGTACAAATTTACTCCTGACAATGTAAACATCTAGAAGTACCTATGCCTCCCTTCTGTGAAGCAGCATTTATGCTACATATGTGTTTAATAAATGTGCATACTAAATGTTTAATGATAAGAACCTAAACAACTCCTCTCACTACAGTAATGTAGCAGCTAATAGGCCACTGGTGGACTAAACTGTAAAAAGAAGTACAGAATTGAGTCGACTAAATCCATAGGTATCATTACCAAGAAGGGAATAAAATATTCTATACCAAAACCAATGCACAAACACTGCCAAAAGTCACAGCCAAATATACAGACTGAACACATAGAACAGCTGCAGTGAAAATTTTATGCTCTTTATTGCTACAACTACTCTGAGGACCAGATTTCTAAATTCAATCACTGATTTTCTCATTTGTCAGCATGGATCACCACAGCTGACCACAGACCCAGACTGATGAATGGGACTTTTGCTAACAAAAATATTCACTAAAGTCATAGTTTCTGGTGTAAGACAAAATATATTCATATCACAGTGCCTGAAGACGGTGTCTTGTGTATGAACATTATTGCCTAAACTATCGTGACATAAAAGACACAGAAGTAATTTGATGGGCCTTTTCAGGTTGCAGAATGCTTCCTGCAGCAGTAATTTGCTGAGTAAAGCTTCTTCAAGAGGTTGAAATGGTTAACACGTAGCTCAGCCTTGCTGAGGCTAAAGGGCAGGTTCACTATGCGAAGTCTGATATCTGTGAGCTACAGTCTAGCCCTCCTCCAAATAAGTCAAAATAAAAGTCATATTTAAATGATAAGATGGACATGGGGTGTTTTCCAACCAAATCTGTATGGCTCACAGAATAACATACTAAGAACTGATTAGTCCCAACTCTGACACATAAGGGATTTTGGTATTGGGGACAATCACAAGAATGATTACTAACTAGGCTATTTGGATTCTTTAGAAAAAAATTTCAGCTTACCTCAAATATGAATAGTGTCACTGAAACCGAAGTCCAGGCTAGAAAACACTATTTTCACAATCATAAAAATCTTTGTAAATTAATTATGTATTAGCCAAGCTCATCTGTAAGAACCATGTATGTGGAAACTAGAGGCTGTATCCAAAAATCATGTAGGTTTTTGTTTGTGATGTGCAAATTAAACATTTTCATATCTGTTATTTAAGCTTTTACTTAATTCATCATTTCCCATCTGATGAGGGTCCCGCGCCTGGGAGCATTCTAAAGGTCAGGCCTGATTAGGCGGGAGCAGTGTGAAACACACATGAGGATCCAGCCCCACTGCCTTCATTATCTGCTCTCAGCTTCCTTTATTGGAGCAGTTTGCATTCATTATTTGTATCTTCCTCTTATTTTCTTACCATTGTTCAATTTGGCACATTTTGATATATAGGACCTCATTACCTAAAAATAAGGTAAAACCACCTTACAAGTGCTATTACAGTTCATTTTTTCTTGCTTTAGGCTGTAGAATTTTTCCACACTATGGCACTCCTTTGCATAAATTAAAAATTTACACAATATAGACATATTGGCATTTTATGTGCCCGTGTGATAAGTATTACATAGACAGATATCAAAATACAACATTGTATAAAATGTGTGTATAGATACCCACATACATAACCATAAATGAACAACATCAGTTTTCAGTGTTAAGTTTATTTACCTTTGGCATCTGACACTAAATGGGCATCTACAATAAGCTTGTAATTAAAGGCAGCCATCAGCTTATAGGTGATACAAACTGTCTACCTAATATTCACCTCCCTCCTTCTTCTTATTAATAAAGCCCCGATTTTATTTGCGTTACCAGAATATCCCACTGATGTATTGTTTCACAGCCTCCCTTGCAGCTAAGTATGGTGAGCAACTTCTGCTCAATGAAATGCATGGAAAAGTCATTGATTGGGATGGCCCAGAAATACTTAAACTATGATGAAAGACTGGGAGATCACCTCTTCTTTGGTTCCACTTTTAGTCTGAAACATAAAAACAATGCTTGGAGATTCAGCAACTGCCTTTTATTCTCCAGATGAAAGCTCACATGGTACAAATGGAAGAATAGAGAGATAGAAAAGATCCACCTCCCTAATAGGAGCTCCTATACCAGTATTACCTTTGTAGAAACTTTCTGATCTTCATTTATAAAGATTTTTAAAAATCCTTAGTTTGTTTATGTCAAAATATATTTGTTATCTAATTTATTATGTATAAAGGATACCTTATTAAAAGTCAAAATAATAATGTAAGAGCCCACTAACATTGAATACATGATTGCAATTCAGATCTTACCTGAAAAACAGTAATGTTCTTTTTTTCAATCTTCATCTTAAAAAAAAAAAAAAGGCAGGTCTTGCAGATGCCAAAAACTGAAAAGATTTTATCTGACAAAACCCTCCAAGCCCAGGGTTAATGACGTTCATGTTGATGAGAGCTAACTCTAGCTGTTCAGTAAATAATAACACCAGCAGACACTTACAGATTTTCCTCTCTAAAATTTGTAGCAAACTGAAAAGAGCTCCATGGAGTAGGTGAAATTACTGACACAATTTTATTGATGGAGAAACTGAGTCATCAAATCATTAAATAGCCCAGGGTCCCATTTAGTGAATACCAAGATCAGTTAAGAAAGAATTCAGTCAGCTACTAAGGCCACCAAAGAAGATTATTTTAGGATCAGCATTTAAAATACACACCCTCTCCTACTGAAAAAAAAAATCCAGGAAAAAAAAAAAAGTGCATGTACCTGTGTTTTACAGGAAGGAATCCTGAGTTTTTCACTTCTTTTATTATTGTTGTTGCTGCTGTTGTTGTTGTTGTTGTTGTTGTTTATTGATACCATTTAGATATACATAATGGTCACTTCCATCATAAGGAATTCATACTCCTCAAACACAAACATCCTGTCTGTCTGATGTCTTCTCTTTTGCCCCTCTCACCCCATAATCTAGCACAGTCCTCACACCAGATGGGTACCCCAGGAATGTTTGCTGAAGGAGTGGTCATGGTCTAAACTTGTCCCACGGGGCACCCTGCTCCTGAAATCATTCACTGGAAGTAATTCTATTCCTGCATCGAGACAACCACTTCCTAACCTCTACATTCCCAGCCCAGGCCAGTCCTGGCCCAGCTGCATTCTCAGGAGGCCTGGTTGCTGTGGATTCCTGCCACTTGGCAACATCCATTTTCCTTCTGAATCATTTTTCAGCATGAACAAGGAAATGGCTTGATGCTAGAATCGTAATTGATGGTTATGATATCTGATAAATAAAAGGCTTCATTTCGAGGCTGCGTAACTATTTACAAAGCACCACCTACCAAAAAATACTGAAAATGTCCCAAGTACTGTCCTTGCCGGAATACTCTGTTCCTGGAGGAGACCCGCACACCCGCAGAGCCTGCTGGGCAGCTGCGGAGGGAGCTGACATGGCGATGCCCGCTGCCCCCTTGCAGGCTGTGGTTATGAATGGACAGCATCTGGCCATCTCCTCTCTGCCTCTGCCCTGCAGGCCACAGTGGCCACTTGTCTTAAACTGGGGCACTTTGACAGGGTGTTTGATGGAGGTGGCCCTGAGGCACAGGACTGGTTTTACTGAATTCAAATGCTGTAGCTTTGCTGAAGACCTTTCATCCCACCACTGCTGAAGGCCTCGCAAGCTTCCCACGGCCACTTAGCAAGTCCGGGGCCAGGCAGGGTCTTCCGTAATCAAGTCCAGTGACCATGAGACCTTTCTTTCTGCCATTTGTCACACACACGCGCACACACACACACACACACACACACACACAGTTTTTCTCAAATGGAAGTCAGGAATTATCCACTGAAAGGGGCTTCTGGAAAAGCAATGGGTCAAGGAATAAAGTTAGGGGAAGACAAATGAATTGCTGGCTGGGGAGATAGCCTCAAGATCTGATTTCAGCTTCACTAAATGAAAGAGAAAAGCATTTTAACGAACATGTGTTCCCACTGCCAGTCTGCTTCAGAAGTCATAATACAGGGAAACGAGACTTCTCGGTCAAGACTCAGATAAAGGAAAAGGGTAACATCAAAGAAAAGAAAGCAGTCCTCCCCTGACATAAATGTCCTGGGTCCCCATGTGGAACCCTTGTCACCCTCCCAAGTCATCCTCCCTCGGCCTCCATCTCTCAAAGCAGGACACCTAGAAATGTCAGCTAGACAGGAATGGCTTGAATCTTACAGAGAATAGGCGCTTTATCTCCAAGGTTGATGTTATTTTTGAACAAAAAGGAGGGGCAGATGACAGAGATGAGGTTATTTACAGAAATTAGTTGCAGAGGAAAAAAACCATGTGAGTCTAAATGGAGAGATTATCAACACAGAAAGATGTGTCAGAGCCTAATAAGAAAGACAGGATGCACGCACTAGATCTGAATAGAACCATTAGCAGCATGAGAGAGAGGCTGTTTACTGTATTAAAGCTACCTTTACTGGTTGTGTAAAAACAAAAAAAGGATTGTATTGGGGCCATCACACTCTCATCTTTTCAATTACAGAGATAGAACAATCTCAGATTCCGAAGCTAACTACAAATCAAAATTGTGTTATGTTATCTGCTGAGACACAAATGGAAAATAAATACTGTTAACTGTCACTTTCCATTAGGTAACAGAAATTCAATTACATTTCAAACAAGCCTCCATGTCAACAGAATAAATCTGTTTCATAAATGAGCAGGTAACCATTTTTGATTCCAACTTCCCAAAGGGAAAAAAATCAATTTTAATCACAATTCTTCAATTTTTTTCCATATGAATGTTTTGGAGTCGAGTACATCATCTGGTCTAATAAACTGTGTTGTACAGGAGAAGGGAAAAAACAGCTTGAAATTGGTTGTTTTTCCTTTCTGGTGCCTTTTAAACCAGAGGCTTTGCATGTCCAGTTTAACGGAACTCTGTACTGTTCAAATGTTCTCGCTTCCAAAACAAATTCCAGAAAGGTGGGGTGCACAAGGGAAATTCTTTCTCCCTTGGGGTTAGTCCCAGTAAGAAATGTATGTGGGGACTATCAATTCATTTTAGTGAGAGATCTTTGGTGCAAGCCTCATTCCAACTCCCCTGAAATGTAAGGGGAATCTGAAAAGACAAGTTTCTGTTCTGGAAGATTCAGTCAACCAAAGGACAGGCTGACAAATCCAGGATGACTGGGAGAACTTAGAGAAAATTGTTCACTCAGTACAAGGCTATTTTGATCTAATAAATCCTTACTGATTGCCTCTTGTGTTGCAATGGTGCAGCCTTTCGGAGGGGGGCCTTCTGCACTTGGTTTGACTTTTAGCACAGGCTAATGGCTACATATTTGCAAGAAAATGCCCCCAAACTTATTGTAACTTGCTAAAGGACTTCTATAATTGGTTAAGATGGAGTACTCCTGGTATCTGTCACTTAAGAGTCTCTACAATGACCTGGGAGTTCCAGTGAGCACTTTGCAAGAATTGTTTGATTTAATCCTCACCAGCAAACCTGTGAGATAGATCTTAGTGTTGCCTCAAGGAAAGAATGGAGTCACCAGGAGGTTGAGCTATTTACCCAAGTTGCCCAGCACGTATAGAGCTGAGCTGGATTCAAACCCAGAGGGGTGGCTCGAGTCTGCTGATAAATACCTATCCACCAAATTCAACCCTTCTGCATACAGCAATGTTTTCAGTGCTCTGTGTGATAAGCACATGATTCATCACCAAATGAGAACACTTTGGAGAATGACAGTTGGTCTTGTTAATAATTTTACCAAAATAACAGAAGCAAATTGAAAATGTCCTTAGCAAATAGGGACACATAGTCCCTTCAATGATAAGAAAGGTATACATGGTTATAAAGATAGTTCAAGTGATAAAAGGAGACCAAAGGAAAAGTCATGGGTTACTGCCTGTTAGGAAAGGAAAGTGAAGGCTAAAAAGCTGACTCACTCATTCAAGAAAATAGTAGTAAGTGTATACTTTGTGTCAAATATGGTGCCAGTTGCTAAGATTATGACTGAGAATAAGTCAAAACCCCTGTCCTCTTGAAGTTTGCAGTTTTGTTGTGAGAATCAAAATTAACTAAATGAGATAATACAAAAAACAATTAAGGGCATCATATAGTGCAATGAAGGTATACCATGTTATCACTGAGAAGTGGGATATATAGTGGAAATACCACGACTTTGGGAGTGAAATAGATTCTAATTCAGCTTTTCCTATTCTCTGTGTGCATTTGAGCACATTAATTAACCACTCAGCCTCCAATTCTCAATCCATAAAATGTAAATGGTCATGTCTTCAATGCAATATGGTAGTGAAAATCATATATGACATGTGCTGAGCATGACACCTGCTACTGCTCAAAAAATGGTGGTCATTATTGCTATTGAGATGTCTGTTCCTCACATCTAGGCTAGATTAACAATCCAAAAGATGTGCAGGATTTTAAGGATGCTTAGCTACCTGCATTTGTACAAAAGCTGAAGGATATACCCTTATCCTATGGAAGAAATCTGAATAAAGCCAAAAACAAAGGATTCGGGGAGCAGTCAGAACCTTAAAAGAAGAGAATCAATAGAAGCAGATGACTGAGAAAGACACGAAGTCATTATGTCCACTGAGGTCTTCATTGTGTCACAGATTTACTCCAAGACCTTGGACAGCACTGCATATTCAGCGCTGGTCTCCTTATCTGTGATGTTTTAGTGATAGTAAAGGCCAGAGGACAGCAGACTAATGATAAAGGGCTTGACTACAAATATTTTACACTTTACAAGCTATACCACTGCAACTACTCAATTTTGTTACTGTAGTACAAAAGCAGTCAGAGACAATACACAAAAAATGAATATGGCATGTAGTATGACAACTCTACAGACATAGGCAATGGGCAAGAATTGACCTTCAGGCCATAGTTTACCAAACCATGATCTAGACTTTCTAGTGATGAGAGAAAGGGAAAGCCAAGCATTGGCAAACAAAACATGGAGGACAAAGAGCCTTTACAAAAGCAGTGCGCTTCTCACCTACATTTTAAAGAAAATATTGCCATTATCATTAAACATGCCTTTATGGGATCCAGGGCACAGAAAAAAATTCAATCATTTACGTAAATATTTGTGTCAACATCATTCAAGCAGGAATTATGAGACTATACAATTTTGTCAGACAAAACTGCAGAGCTCCATGGAGCTAAATCTTCTGAAATTCAGGCAGATAAGAAGAATAAAAACGTAATCAATATCCCAATGAAGTTCCACTGATTGTGAGACTCACGTAAACCTCCTGCATATCAAATCAAAGTCAACATTTCACATTTGTTTCTAGCCATTTTCCCCATCTGAAAATGTTCACCGACACAATTTTTATAAAATCCAGAGTTGAGAGAGGATTATTGGGCTCTGATTCTGCTGTATTTTGGGTATAGAATGCTTTTTGAAGTACTTTGTGTTAAAGGCTTGAACCCCAAACCATAACACAATTAAGAAGGTGTAAAAACGTTGAGAGAGGGGACCTAGTGAAGGCTTTAGCTCATTGGGAGTGTGTCTTTGACAAGAGTAGTGAGAATCTTGTCTCCTCTGCATATTTCTTTTTATTTCTCTGCCTTGCACTCCCCATCATAATAGGCTACCTCACCACAGGTTCAAAAGCAACAGAGCCAACTGAACCATGGACTGAAACCATGAGCCAAAATAAACCTTCCTTCTTTTTAAGTTGCTGATCTCTGGTATTTTGTTATAACATAAAGCTGACTAACATAACTTCAGTACATGTGTTCAACAGTTGCATGTCATACAACATTTGCATAGTTCACTGGAAAAGTAAGACAAACCAAGTTCTATGATTCAAAAAAAAACTCAAGGGATAAAAACTTTTGAGAAGAAAGACATGTAAAAATCTTTTCCCTCTAAGTGCTGAAATTATTGTGAAAAGAAGTGTCATAAAGAAAGGAAAGAAAACCAGAACAACAAAGCAATAGAATTTCAGATATGGATTCAAGTTCTCTGAACTCCAACTATATTTTATCAATATTATTCCACCAAAAAAGAAGACCCACCTGAGTGCTTAATAAACTCAGTTAATGAGTGTATGGATAAATAGATACGTGTATGGATGGACAGATGGACAGACAGATGGATGGTTGACTGAAGAGTAAGTGAAGCTCTCAGTAGCACTGCTTTAGGTAATGGTTGGTATTTTCAAATTAATAATAGAAGAAAGAAAAGAAGAAAAGAATCACCAGAACTTCAGTTATCACTAATAATAAGAAGATGAGAATGAACCAAACTGTAGGGAGAGGGAGGCTAGCAAATATTTCAAGGGGGGATACTCTCTGGAATAATTGGGGAAACAAATAAGCCTAAAAACAAGGACCTTGGTCATGAAGGTAGACAGGAACAAGGCACTAAGTCAAAACCGTGGCTGTAGCATTGAAGAATATGTTCAAAATATCTTAGAGTTAACAAGATTTCATATAGAAAACAAAAAGAAAGTTTACAATGAAGAAGCTCCTGTGGCATTAAGCACTAGCACCCAGAAGGATAATAGTGACTTTATCTAGAGAAGGCATGGGAGTTGGTCCGTGGGACTGATGGCCCTGCTAGGTCTGACATGTAATAATCAGACACATAGCTGATCAGCAACATAGTCTTCTAATAAAAGGTTCTCCACCTTAACTACCATCCCTAATAGAAAGGTAATAATAATAATTATAATAGTAACCTGAATATCTTTGGTCAAGCACACTGATAAAATCAGGACTCACACTAACAGGAACATGTCTGATTTATCAGTCTAGTAGTCTGATACACCTAGTAGTCTAGTCATCCACTGGAAAAGAAATGAAGTTAGCTATGCTTCTTTGTGTGTGTGTGTGTGTGTGTGTGTGTGTGACTTTAGTGATTTTTTTATTCTCTATTTTCAATACCTATTTACTTCTCCAGAATTTTATTAGAATTTTCCTGAAGATTAAAATATTCACAGATTTGTAGGATTCTCAAAATGCATTTAATTCTTCTTCTTTAAAATGTAAGGCATTTAAAGTTGCCAATCCACTAGTCTGGCTCTCTTTCCACGGGCTATGCCTGGAATCACCAGCCGTGGTCCTGCATACCTAACATACTATTGTGTAGCTGGTTCCCACAGGTTTCATAACAAGGTTTTCACCAAATCACTCTATCCAGACACTGAGATAGTTGCTAACAAATGACACTTAGAACTCACTTTTCCTCCACTGTTATTAATTTTCTACAATAAGTATATATTACTTTTGCAAAAAGGAAACCATGCTTTTCTTTTCTATTTTAAAGAGAAAAAACGATAAACAATGAAATCAAGTTTCAAAACAGGTTAGTAGGACAGTTATAATAGTTGATACATTGTATATCATTGTCTTCATAGTAGTTATACAGAGTACAGGATATAGGCAGGATATCTTGTCTAAACAATATTAGCACCAAACATTCCTTTTAAGGAACAAATAGAAGCTATCTGTCTAATTATCTTAACTATCTTGTGTATGTATATATTTTTTTCTTTTTGCCTTTCTTTCCTTCCCCTTCCTCCATCACAGTTTGTCTATTCTTTTGAACAGTTTCTTCCCAATTCACAATATTTATTGCACATTTCAGATCCTATTTACTTGTTCATTTTCTCACACCAGTGAGCATACAACTTTTACAGATATGGGCCTGATTAATTTCACTTATGAGTATGGTCTCAAGTTGCATCCATTTACCTATAAAAACCTTGAGTTTATCCTTCTTTAGGACTGAGTTGTGCTCCATTATATAAAAAAATCACATCTTTTTATCCATTCCTTGGTTGATGGGTATCTGGGCTGTTTCCAGGATTTAGCTATTACAAATTGTGCTTCTATAAACATGGGTGCACATATATCACTGTGGTATGATGTTTTAAATTCTTCTGGGAAAATACCCAGAAGGGTAATAGCTGGGTCAAATGGGTCCTCTATTTTAGTTTTTTGAGGAATCTCCACCCTGATTTCCACATTGGTTATACCAGTCTACTCAACTGGTACACATTCGCAGTACACAACGATTACCTTCCTCATGGGGATTTGGTAAATTGCACAGCACACTTTCTCTTTTTTCAAAAGTATGAGTTTCAACTACACAACATCAAGGGCAAATGGCACATGACTGGCATCGTAAGGCACTCTGGGGAATTTAAGGCAATTGCAATACCCTTCCTTGGCCTCAGGAAGTTTTACTCACTTCAAAATAATCTGATGCCATGAAGAAGCTGAAAACCATCCTGTCTGGCTACTAGACTTTGCTTTAAAGAACTAAGAAATCTAAGAGTCTCTGTAAAGCACTTAAAAGATGAAAAAGCAGCTATGTAATTATAAAAGCATTTTCTCTGAGGAACCAGGGTATGTCAGAAGAAAACAAAGTCTTGGTTTAGAGGTAACAGAGGAAATGGTTCCCAAGAGGAAGTGCATTTGAGCCATTAATGCTAGCTGAGCCCGTGCTAGCTGACTCTTGAGCCTACCCCCGTGTCTCATACCTGGTTCCCTGCACTAATCTTCCCTCCCTCCCTTAAGGATGCCACAGCATCAATATCCCCTGCCTCAGCCTTTGGAGAATGGGTAAGGACAGAGACCCTTGCTCTCGAGTTATGATGCCCAAAGCCTGTCTGGCCCCATTTGCAGGGAGCAAAACTGTACCTTAGGGAAATTAAGAATAAAAAAGTTTGGAGAGCATGTCTTCTCCAAGGCACACTTATATCAGGTTAACTTTTATTTAAATTGCTGGGTGAGTTCATATTTTCTTTCCTCTTTTTTTAAAAACAGCAAATATTTTTGATATACGTAATGTGGAGGAATTAATTATACTTTTGCCAAAGTGGGCAGGTTAGGATTCATTTGCCTAGTATCAGGCTCAGAAAAACTCACCACATTATAGAATTAGATGATGCTTAGATAGAAAGAACCACAGCTTCCAAGCTGCATTGTGAAGACCTGAGGTTCATCAGAGGTGTCTCAGGTCAAGCGCTAGAGTGAGAGGAAGGGGAACGGGCCTCCCACCTTGCTATAAATGGAGCTGTTTGAAGTTGAGTATAAGACTTCATTTGAAATAAAAGAGGGGAAGATTTCCTACTGCTTAAAAAATTGTAAACTGCTGATTCTCCTTTTACTTCCTCACATCACAGATTAAAAAAAAAAAAATCTGAGCTCCAGAAGATGGGCGACTTACCCATGATCATCGAGTTAATTAGTAATGGGATGAGGGCAAAATCTCAAAGGGAATTGACACAAAAGGGGGAACTGTCACAGTCCTAATGGTGATTTTTTTTCATCTTTGTGCATAAGATGTTAGAGAAGAGAAAAAAATTAGTTGAGTTAAGGAGCTACATATTTTAAAAAGACAAAGCTTAGTAGTCCTGGCTTTATGCATTCATTCAACAAATGCTATTGAGTGTCTTCTACATGCCGGACGAAATGCCAGCTCCAAATAAGAACAATGATGGCAGAAAATGAGTCTGCATCCTTGGGGCTCGTTCTGTAGTGGGGACAGTGGGGCGACAAGTAATACCTAGGCAAAATAATTACAAACATCAAGGCAGACACCATGAAGGCAATAAATGAGATAATGTAGAAAGAAATTTAGTTTAAAAAAGTATTTGAGGGGCTGGGGGTATAGCTCAGTGGCATAAGTGTCTGCCTGGCAAGTGTGAGGTCCTGAGTTCGAGTCTTGCTAGCAAAACAAAAAGTATTTGATAGCCAGGCATTGTCACACAACTATAATTTCACCTCAGGAGCCTGAGACAGGAGGATTGCCATGAGTTTGAGGCCAGCCTAGGCAACATAGTGAGTTCATGACCAGCCTGAACTAGACAGTGATGTCCTGTCTCAAAAGAGACAAAACCAACAACAACAAAAAAATAGAATTTGAATTTAAGCAGAAAGGTGAGAAAGAGCCTGTAAAGAGAAGAAGTAGGGGCATACTCCATATAAAAAAAAACGCCAAATACAAGCCATAGAAATGATGAAGATTAAGACCTGTTCCAGAAATAAGAAAAGACATAATGTAGCTGGGGCCTGGTGTAAAGATTTACCAAGATGTTATTGGAAAGACACAGAGGAATTAGATTACATATTGCCATGCAGACTACAAAACTTGGACTTTTCTTTCTTTGTTTTTCTTTTTTTTTTTTTTTGACAGGATTTCACCGCGTAGTTCAGACTGGCCTTGAACTGACTTTGTAGCCCAGGCTGGCTTTTGAACTCAAAGCAATCCTCCTGCCTCAGTCTCCCAAGTACTGGGATTACAGGCATGCACCACAATGCCCAGCTTGGATTTTATTTTATGAGCAAGAAATCTAAAGAACTCAAGGGTTTTTATTGGGAGAGTCACATAATCTGACTATTCTTGAAGAATACCCTGGCTGATGTATGACAAATTGTTTGGAGGGGTTTGGGGTAGATGCAAAGAAGACCAATATTGGGAAGCTACTGTATTTGTCAAGGCTACAGATAGCGGTGGTGAGAGGGTGATGCTGGGGATAGTGAGAAGTGGATGAACTCAAAGTATATGATGCATGTAAAGCCAGTAGGATTTGCTGGTGGGATGAAGGTAACTGAAGGATCAAATGTCAAGAGCAATTCCTCTTTCAGCATTAAGGAGGATGGTATTCCATTTACTGAGAATGAGGGTAAGAGAATGTTTTACAAAGATAAAATAAATACAATTTAGTTATATCATGTTTGAGATGTCTATCACATATCCAAGTGGAGAAGACAAATACTCCATTGGTTTCATGTGCCTGGAGCTCAAGAGGAGTTTCAGGGCAGAGTTGAGAGTGTGGCACACGTGAGGGTAAGAATGGTATTTAAACCATGGGTCTGAGGAGATCTGCTTCTGATATGAGTGAAAATACTCCAATTCGATTGATCATCCTGAAGATAATAATCATAAACTCTGAAGAAAATAACAAGAACACTACATGAAGGCTCTAGAAAGTAAATAAAGCAGGCAGATTCTGGACAGAAATCAATAGCAAGAAAAAAATGTCCGTCACAGGTGTTTATGGTTTTTAGTTGATTTAAGAGAAAAACATGTTCTTCTGGGCGGAAAAATCAGAAGAGGATAAATAGCAATCCTGAACTGTAACTGCATGGGGCCACCTGAAAGCAGGTAATCTGGGAATACAGCAATTAACTGAACTAGGATTTCAGTGCCACCCAGGAAATAGTTTTTTGTCTGAGTTTAGCCAAGTTAATTGCATACTAAATTGCAAAAAAAAGAAAAGAAAAAAAAATCAATGCTCTTCGAGGAGTACAGCAGACACCAAATCTGCATAACATAAAACTCACAAGGTCTGGAATGCAATCTAAAATTACTCAACAGAAAAAATAAGCAGTATTAAGAAAAATGACCAATGGAGATTAACCACAAGATGACACAGATGTTGAAAATAACAGACTTTCAATTTAGAGCAACTATGAGAACTTTGCCCAATGAAATAAAAAAAAAATGTTTGTAATGAATGACTAGATAGGGTAAAATAAAGGAAAAAATAAACATTACCTGCGGAAAGAAGTTCAGATTCCTAGAAATAAAAACAGAATGTCCCTAATTTCTTCCTGAAAAATCAATAAATTGGTCTAACTGTAGAGTAGAAATAAGTGACAGAGGAGTGACTCAACGAGCTTGAATACACATCAATAAATACAGTATAGACAAAAAATAGAAAAATTTAACAGAGCCTCAGTGCCATGCAAGACAATACCAAAAATCTAATAAATGTGTTATTAGAAATGTTAAATCAAATCACCTAGCTGGAGGAAGAAGACAAGGGTTCATGGACTAAGCTTGAGGCACTGCGATACTGAGGGAGGTCTGTAGAATAAAGAATCAACAAAAAAGATGTCAAAGGAACACTGAAATTTGCATATTTATAAGAAAACCAGTGCTGATATTTTGTTTTTCTCTTTGCTTAATTCTGTGAACCCAGCCACCGCCTAAAAGGAGAAATGGTTTCATTTATTAACCAAATTAACCCACTGTCGAGATAGTTCACCCTGCTCTAAACTAGGATCTAACCATAGCATAATGTGCGATGGTTTACAAAAACATGTAGAAATGTGTTTTCCTAGAAGTTGTTCATTTGTCTGCTACTTCATCCCACAGTTAGACAGTATATAACATTCTTCCTGTTAATTTCATCATGAAAAATCCCCTTTAAAAAGGTATTTCAAATTTTAAATCCATAATTGAACAAAAATTTAAAACAATGCCAAAAAAAGAGCGAGAGAAAAAAGCAGCAAGATTCAGAAACTTATTAAGACCAAAGAAAAAGGATCTTTCAAAAAATTGAAATCCATTCCAGTGTGAGGCTTACAGAAGAATAAACTTTAGCAGGTGAGATGTAAAGTATAGATTAGAGGGGATTAAAAATGGTGTTTGAAAACAAACAGCCAATGATAACACAACAAATAATATTAAATTCTTTAAGTACATCAGAAATAAGACTGCTGCAAAGGGATCAGCGAATCGGCTAGACAAGCGGTGCACAAAGGAGATATTCAAAAGGATAAGGAGATTGCAGGGAAACTAAATAATGTATTTGCATCACTTTTCACATTGGAGAATAAAGCAACAGAGGAAAGAGAGGAAAAAACTTATTATGTGAAAGAGAGGCCCAGCTCAAATAGAGACATCAAAGGAAACCTCAAGTCATGAAACAAGGAGAGAAGGTATTTGCCAAGTTCCAGTCAAAGCATTTTGAATTCACCAGAGCCTCCAGAAGTATAAAGTGCTTGTAATCTCTGACTCCTTATAGCTTCTGCACTTGCCGTTTAAAGGCTATGTGCTGCATGAACTGGAGACAAGGTACATTTTACTATGGTTGCAAGGTTTACCCAGTTTCTATGGTAAGAGAAAGATCTTCAAACCCCAAACCCTCCAGCCAGGCTACAGTAACCCAAATAACTTGGGGACCAGGAGTCAAACAAGAAAAGGGAGTTTTAATCCAACCCAGCCAAAAATATGTAGAAGTGCAAATAAATCAGATATTCAAGCTTACAAACCTCTTATATAAGAAGTATAAATAAATAAAAGAGAAAAATAAAAGAAGTGTAATAGGAAACAGGGAACTAGATCTTTTGCAAAAGTTAAAGGAATCAAGAGATGGGCAGGAGAGGAGAGGAAAGGGAAGTAAAAGGATTGAAGACGTGTAGTGTACATGTCCCCATTCCCCATGGTGTACCGCAAACAAGGACTAACAAGATTTTTAAAAGAAAAAATATGTGCAGAGATAGAAATTCTAATACATTGTTAGTGGGAATGCAAACTGGAATCACCAGCTTTAGAGAACATTCGTATGACCTAGTGAAGTTTAAGATGTGTATGACAAATGAACCATCAATTTCATTGCCAGGCACATACACTAGAGAAACTCTAGGAGAAATTACAAGGTTGTTCTTTGTAAGATTGTTTGTAGAAGTGAAAAACAGTCAACAGCATAAATATCCATATATAGGAGAATGGATAATAAAATACATTTATATAATAAAACACAAAAACAAAAATGTTTTCAACTCCTGATGAACCAGGTCTGTATGAATCAAGGTAGATAAACTTAAACATTACAACATGTTAAAGAAAATCTGTGTGAGGCAAAAAGGCACAAAATGACAAAATGCATGTAAAATTTGTTAGAAGAAGACCTAAAACACATTTTTTGATTCATATGCATGTAAATAAAAGTTAAAGTACAGTAGCATGATATATAACAAGCCCATAATTTGGGGTGTTTCTGAAAACATTGGATGGCATGAAACTAGGGATGAATTGAATATGTATTTGACTTCATCGGTGAACATTGACATGAACATGGTTTGAAAGTTGATGTTCCCTTAAAAATTCCTGTTAAAACTTAATCCTACGGTGGTGGAACTAAGAGGTGAAGTATATTTAGCAGTGATGAAATCATATGCTTCTTTTCTCATGAATGGACCAGTGCTTTGCACAAGGGCTGGAGGGAACCAGCTTATACTTGTTGGGTCCTTCCATCCCTTCTGCCAACTGAGAACATTTACAGAGCACCATCTGTAAGGAACAGGTCCTCACCAGACATTGAACCTGCCAGTACATTGATCTTGGACTTCCAAATCTCCAGAACTGTGAGAAATCCAATTCTATTGCTTCCAAATTGTCTCATCCCTGGGGTTTTGTTACAGCAGCACAAACAGACTAAGGCAATTTATGTCTTCAAGAAAGAATTAGAGGAAATGTGACAAATGACGATAATTATCTATTCTGTGCGGTAATAGAAACCTTTGTTATAATACTATCTGTATTGTATTGTTAATTTTTAATTTGGAAAAATATGTTCTGCCCATTACCAAGAGACAAAGCTTAACTTTATCAAATTGATTATTGTTGTGTGTACAGAGAGCTATTATTATCCCAAACTCAAGATTTGCCTTGGAAATTCAGAGTAAAAGCAGGATAAGTTTCTCCTGATAATACAGACATATGTCTTCGGTCTCTGTGTCTAGCTGCTTTCCACTATCTAAAAATCCATAAGGGATAATTAACAACTTGCATGGCTTTACTGTTTCTGCCAGGAAAGTTTGGCTCCATTTTATAGAACAAACAACTTGGACCTATGGAAGTTAAAGGGAAAAATTCAAGTATTCAAACCCTCCTACATCAGGAAGGCTTTTCCACTACCATCTTACCATTTGCCATTTCTCTTTGAATTGAATTTTCAGAGTTAAGCCCAGAGATGATGATACATGGATTAAATCTCTTACTGACAATGATACCTTCCTGCAGCCTGCACTGAAAAGGTGTGGAAACCACTAAGGTCAAAAGAAAATAATGTCATCATTAATTTGCAGTGTCTGCCATGAGGACAGGAGTAGGGTGTGGGGGTAGGAGAGGGTCACAAGCCATATTCTCTACCTGTTATCCCAAAGGTTTGGCCACTTGAAGAACCTGGAGAAGGTTTAGCCTTCTCCGATACACAAAAGCTGGAAATTCATGGTATTTTATATATAACATAAGGCTCAAAATATCTTCAGAATTCTATTCTAGTGCAATTGCCTACATTATCTGTTAATTCAAAAGTAAGCCTGAGATATGAGATATGTCTATGAAGCAAATCCTCACTGACCAGGCCAAGACTTCACAAGCCAATGACCCTAAGGCAGTGCTTCTCCAGCTGGGCTAGTTTAGCAATGTGTGGAGATATTTCAGTTGTCACAACTGGAACATCCTGTTGGCATTTAGTAAGGAGAGACCAGGGATTCTGGTTAACATCCTATATAACGCATTCTCAGGGCAACCCACTTCTCATTCACCATAGAGAATTGCCCAGCCCAAAATGTCAACAGTGCCACAGCTGGGAAGAACTTCCTGTAGAGCAGATCAAACTATATGGCATGAGATGACCTAAAGCTTCCATTCTGAACCTGCTCTTCTTAAGGGACAGTGCCTGCCCTAGAGCTCTGGACTGCATGAAGAACCCCAGGTCAGAACACAACTGGTGCCTTACACAGGTCAAGTACAGGGTGCAACTTCTGAACCCAACACTTCCATTCCGACCTTAGTGGGCCCAGGGTTCTGCTCAATTTATCTCTTCTTTTCATTCCAGGGTGATTTTCAGGATCATTAATGTTCTCATCTGTCTTGGTCTAGCTGGATGATCACAATTTCTCCTGATGCAAGGGGCCAGTCAAACAATGCTACATTTGTCAAGATCGAATGTGTCTGCCACAGCAGATTCTATCTTAGATGAGCAGAGACAGCTGTACCAGGAAAGACAGATATATGAGCCAAACGACCAATCACATCTCAGTAACTGCTGAGTCAGCAGAGGGTCCACATCAAGATTCTAACCAGAACTTCTGACTTCAGTTAGCACAAAACTCTATAGGTCTACTTTTACCTGTTATTTAATAGGCTATTATCTGATGAACTTTAGTCCTATTGGCTTGGGGGGAGAGGGGGATTAGGGATTGAACCCAGCCAGACTGAACCCAGATTGATCCTAGAACATTATGTCTCCAGCCTACTTTATTTTGAAAACAGATCTCACTAAGTTGCCCAGTCAGGCCTTGAACTTGTGAATCTCCTGCCTCAGCCTCCCAAGCACCTGAGATGAGAAGCATGTACCCCCATGCCCAGCACTATCACCAATTTAAAGCAAAAATGAAGAACCATGATTATGTTGCTGAGCAGTCTCAGTTGCAAATAAACTGCTCCTCAAATATTAATACAATATACTAATAGTTTATTAAAACCCTGCAGGTCAATTTTTGTAGCAACACCTTTTAAATCAAACTGGTTAAAACAGTCCTGCAGGAGCAGTAGTCAAACCCTGAGTCTACAACTTGGCTGTGTCATCTGCTTTGCTCTTCACTCTTCTGATCTTCCATTTCATCATATGTAACATGAGAATAATGATGCCTACTTCCAGAAGTTTGTTTTGAGGGATAAATGAGATCATATATGTAATTTGCCTGGTACAGTGTAAAAACTAAGAAAACAATAACTAAGTACCAATGGTCATCTGAGAAGGCAGGGCATTCTTGAAGCCACTGTGTCTTGGGCTAATGTAGTACAACTATAGATACAAATGTCCCTGTAGAAGAACCCATGTTCAATTTTGCCTTGTGTGCAGCTGGAGGTGGAGAGGGTAAACTTGCGTTGTTTTGATTCAGGAATAAAAATTAACATCAAACTGTCTAGGTCTAAGAGCTTTATGGCTTACTCCTAACCTGAATCGTAAGAGATAGGAAATACCATCCCTATTACCCACATAAGAAAGATGAGGCTTGAGAAGTTTGGACTTGGGCTATGGATGTAGCTCAGTAACACGGCACTTGCCTAGGGTACAAGGCTTGATCCCCAGCACTACAAAGATAAGGTTTGGGTAAGCATTTTACCTGAACTCTGCTCAGTTACTGTCTTTAACCATGGTCACTCAACCCACTTAATTCATTTACTCAGTCTTATGATTTACATCTTAAATATTCCCTTTGAAGGCTCATATTTAGAAAGTTTGGTCTGCAGTTTGATGGCACTACTGGGAGGTAGTGAAATCTTGAGGAGGTTAGGCCTTATAGAAGAAAGTTCAATCACTAAGGGTATGTCCTTGGAGGAGATTTTGGAACCCTGGCCCCTTTCTCTTTCTTTCTTCATTTTCCAATCACTATGAAGTGAGCAATTTTCCTTGCACCACACCATCCCACCATGACATGGTGCCTCACTGAAGGCCCAAATGGCCATGGACTGGAACCTCTGAAGCCATGAAACAAAATAAACCTCATCTCCCTATAATCTCCTTCTATCACTTATCTCGTCACATCAATAAAAAGCTGACTACCACATTCATTCACACATCTACTAACAGATACTGAACTCTTGGATCCTAGATGCTAGAGATCCAGAGTTCATTCATTGAGCGGATAGTGGCTGAGCACCCACTACCTTTCAGTTACTGAACTGTGCACCGGCACAGAGTGGAAAAAGTGTGACCCATCTGGTGAGACCCAGAAGGAAATAAAAGCATGTCACACATGTTATAGCTTTCTGATAGAATTTTGGAGGAAGCATCAAGGAAGGAGATGTCTCACATGTTTTGGGAGCTGAAGGTGGGAAAGAGATGAAAGAATTAAAGCCCAAAAAAACTTCACACAGAGGGGACTTTGAGGTGCCAGATATTAGGAAGACTGGAGTAAGAAGAAACAATGGACACACCAAAAAGCTGATCTTGAAAATTACACAGTGAGTGAGACTGGCTCCCTGGCCTTCCAGGGACTGAGAACGCAGTCGTACGGTGGACTTTTTCACTTGAGAGCTGTTGCTGCCCTCCTCAACCTCTGCCCAACTACACATGAGCTTCTGTCGTGACCAGAGAACCTGCAAAAAAGAAATTCCACCAAAAGGCATTTCAAAGTGCCGACCAAGATGGACGTGCACTCTGGCCTGTCTTGGGGGAGTGGGGGTTTGGTTTGGTTTGGTTTGGTTTGGTTTTTGTCTTTTAAATTATGTGCTAAAAAGAGCAGATCAAAAGCAATCTGTGGGCATAATTCATTTAGAGTTTCTAGAGGCTGTGGAGACCGTCTCTCTCACAGGAGGCTATTAAAGCCAGGCAGGCAGGTCGGTAACTATGGGGTAAAAGGTGAAGCTCTGTCGTGATTAAAGCCATCTTAAGCGATAGGAACTAGAGTGCAGGAATAAATAGCCAATTCTCCACACGGGGAGTTAAAAATAACGGGGCCACTCAAAGATTAGTCCTGAGGCCAGTGCTGTGCTATTTTTAATGATTTGTCAAATGAAGTACAGTAAATAGAAAAATGCAAGCAGCTAATGGCAGGAGAGCACACGACAGAATGAACAAAGCATTGAGCTGGTGGGGTTTAGAGATCCTGGCCATGCCTAGATATCTTATTATATTCCTCCAGGCCTTAGTTTCCCTGATTACTCAAGATATTTCTAAAATCTCTCAGATCTTCTGTGAGAGGAGCTTAAACTCTTCAGCTTAAAGGTCGCACTAGAAAGAATAAAAAGAACTAAGAAAATTGAGCAATCTACAATCTAAAGGAACATCAAAAATGGCAAAGTAAACACTTTCATCCTGTGATTATTGTGTGTCTTAATTAGTTTAAAATAAGTGATAACTTGTCCCAAGAAAGCTCTTGGCACCCCAATGGACAGCTTCATGAGAATGCCTATTCTTAGCATGGCATCATCAAAAGTGCCAATAGACCATATGCAGCCTTATTTAAACACTGAAAAATATACAGAGAAGTATTATTAGCCGATGGCCTGAATCAGCCTTCTGTCTTATCTTTGTCTCTGATGGTGTCAGAATAGTCTTTAGGTAAATCAAACAAAAAGTACTGATGGAGCTAAGGATGTGTAACTTGGAGTTCCCCAGATGTGTACTGTCAAGAATCAGCAATCTGGTTGGTAAACATACACGCACAAAAGGACAATGAAGTATTACTGGCTATGCCAAATGAGTGACCTTGCCAAAAAATTGTAAGAACTTCCAGACAAGGTAGGATGTGAATGTCATCTCCAAAGATGAATAACATTCCTCTGGTTAGAGAAAAAAGAGGCAGAGCCTCCAGATTCAAAAGAAAAAGGAAGGAAGAAAAATAAGGAAAGAAATGAAGAAGGAAAAGAAAATTCAGTAATTCAACTGGGAGCAGAGAAGAAAAATGAAGAAATCAGAAATTTTTTAAAAAACCCATTCACTTGAGAAAATGTTGCATTAGTCTTTAGATGAGAGTCTCTTCGTTGCAAGAAGTGTCAAGAAAAATAAAAAAATATGAATGAAATAATTAATAAATGAAGGTTCATAACTATGCCACACAGATGCTTTTAGGTTACCTTGGGTCATAAGGCAAGACCAAGGAAACGCTCCATGAAATTAGAAAGAAAACATTAAATGGGTTAAAGAAGGGCTTTTAACATAACACAATTAGCTTTTGGGATTCACAGTTGTAGATACTATTTTTGCTGCAGGTACTATTTTCTTCAAGTAGCTTAGTGAGCTTTATTTTTTAATAGAATTATATGTTCATACAGTATCTGCACTTATGGCTAATGTTATTGATACTCATAACTCAAGGCCAACGTTCAGGGTCCAGAAGAAGTTTTTTCCTCCCATGACATTTTTGCAGAATGAGTTGAATGCACTATAACAAGAATACGTTACTTCACTCTGAAGTACCTGTTTCTATCCACAGGGATGTCTCTGATTTCATAGTAACTCTTCTTTTTTCTTCATGTTTATTGCACAAAAAGCTGGTTCATCAGAAAGAAAGACTATTGCTCTCCAAGAGTCTTACTAGACACTAGGGTGCCTCACATCATGCGAGATAAGGCCCCCAGAAAATATCAACAAAGGACAACTGGAATAACTAACATTGAATTGAATATTTTGCCAAGACAAGCGTCCATTTAAAGGAACACTAGAGAGGATTTGTTTTCATTTATTGTGCAAAATTAAATTTCTAAATGGTGAATTTCCTCAGGAAATCTTGACTTGCTGTGAACTACTGCTTTGACACTTAAACCTTCCTGAGGCATTTTGTTTCCTGGAGGTTTCAAGCAATGTTTTCTAAAATTATCATCTATCTTCTGCTCTATATAATAAGAAGGAAGGAAGGAAGAAAAGTTTATATCTTTTTTTATTCTAGAATAAATAATATAGCTTCTTCACAGAAAATAAATACCACACCATTAGTTGTATGTCTCATAGATTCTATTTCTCTGGATTTACGTTTACTAGGCCAAGTCTAAATTCAGATAAACCATTTTAGTATTCAATATTAGTTGTGATATATACACCCCTTCTCTTACTCCCTGTTTTATCTCCCCAAAGCAATGCATTTAAAATGAAGGCTTGGTTTTCACTCTTTTTGACATTTCTCAAATACACTTGAACATCAGGAACTTAAAAATATTTCACCAGGTAATGAATGTCCTTTGAAAACAAAGAGCATCCTTATATAAAAGCATAGAGATGGGTTTTGATGCCCAAACCTAAACAGGTATGTATCTCATGAAAAGCTCAGTGAAGCTCCTGCAATGTGTGTGAAAGTTTTAGGTAAGAACATCTCTCAGAGCATGGTGGACCCCTTCCAGATTTGCAGATTTGAGGCAAGAGGAACACAGAAAGACAACAGTGGAAAGATAAATGATATACCTCTGAACATATATTTGTTGTTTTGACAAAAACTGAGTTTGTGCAAACAAGGTCAAGAACCAGAAAATGACTCCCAGAAAGCCAGCCCTAACAGTCCCCTGAAATCACAAACCTATTTCAACAGCTTCTGAAAATTGTCCTGACGTAGCCCACAAAGGTATCCAGGTCCCTGTTTTTCCCACTTCATCCCAGCTGTACTAATGAAGAGTTGCATACTGTAGGGCCCAACTCCTCTCTGTGCAACACTGAATTACCTAAGCAAGCTCCTAAGAAGAGAAAATTATTCTTTTCTCTGCTAAGTCATCATGTAAAGCTTCCAAAATAGAGGTGCCCTTCGAATTAAATGTGCTGGTGTCGATTCCCTCATCCTCAACGATACCGTGTAAGAAGGATCAAGTGATTAAAATGAAGCAAAAAGAAACAAAGGTCACCCAACACCTGGCTTTTAAAAACTTGGTATTTTCCAGGCCTTAGAATGCTTGGAAAAATAAAATGTGTGTGACGCAACTATCAAGCCCAAAGGCCTTTGAACCTGTGTCCCATTAAGATGCATAATCCTATAATGATGAAGCTGGCAGTCTCTCAATAGTTTGACTCATTTCCCTGCTAAATATAACTGAGGACAGGTTTTCCACTAGGAGCTACTGTATTATTTTCTCCCAAGTGGGAATCAGAAACTAATTTCGATATGTAAAAAAATCAAGGGAAAAAAAGATGATGCAAATCTTTCTCTGACTAATTTCTTTGAAGCAATACCCTGATGTCACCACTTCTCTGGAACCCAGAAAGGCATAGATAGAGATGTTTATGAATAGATAGGGCAATATCTGTCAGGAGCTGTAGAATGTGAAAGTCACCGTCTATCTCCACATGCAACTTGACTGCGATGATTTAGTCATAATGTGTGATGACGGACGTTGGTTTGTATTATTTAGCTCTGCAAAGGCTACTTCCAAAGAGACCAGCATTTCGGCTGACTGCTATTTCTTTCCAATTCAAATGAAAAGAGACTTAAGAACAGACAACAACCCAGCAGGATGCCTATTAGAATTCTTTGTAAGGACCTCACTTGCAAAGAGCAACTCTGGACATGTTCTCAAAGAGAAATTATCGGGCTCTGACCAAGGTACTCAAATCAAAAATCTCACCAGCTGCATACAATTGTCCCCACCACCACCACCACCACCTTTTAAAATAGATTATGGATTAATGGAGAACACAGACCTAATAGAAGCATCAACCATTTCTGGAACATAGCTAACCCCAAAAAGCCTTGCGAGGAATTATTCCAGCCATAATGCTAGAGAATGCGTTACCCACTGAGTTAAAATCAGCTCAAATCCATTTGCTCTTATGTGGAATTTCCTGATTATAGCCTCCACTTATTTTGCCCACATACCAAATCTGAAAATGATTTTTTAAATTGGTAACTTTCAAGCTGGCTTCACTGGTAGCGGGGGAATAAAATTATTTTTTCCCCTCAGCTGAAGTGTATTTTTTAAAAAAAGAGCATTTGGTGAGAAATGCATTTTGAAAATGAAGCTTGAGTTTGTTGCTTCACTACAATGGAGAAACAGAAAATAATCAAACTTCAGCTTTCCTCCTGACAACCCTGATGGTTCATCTGGTAACACTTCAGACACTTTATTCCCTGCTGGGCTGTTCATATGTGTCATTTATATCTTCACATTTTGGGGGGAAGAAAAGTATGTCTTGGATGTATGTGTATCATGTGTGTGTGTATGTGTGTGTGTATGTGTGTGTGCATGCACGTGTGTAGGCACAAGAATGATATTAAGTTGATCAGTACTTGCTACAGGCAGGGAGGGCTATACTAGAAATGGCTTACATTAACTTTGCAAGAGCTGATTATTAAATTTGTAGGAATTTTGCAAGCCAATTGCAATCATGATAGTGGTTTGAAGTTGACATTGGTGGGAGTATTCCTACCAGAGAAACTGACATGCACTGTAAGTTAGGATTTCGTGAGTGTTTTGAAGAGTGGATTGTTAAGCATATGCCAGCCCGCCACTGGCTACCATGACACCAATTGTTTACAGACACCCATTCCGATTGGCTGTAGCACCCACACGGTGAAGTTCTTACTGTAACCTTTGTGCAATACTTTAAGTAGCCTTGTAGAAGGAAGTAATTGCATTGTCTACTTTTTCTTTGGCTGTAAGTTTTGAAAAGCTGCATATACTAGCACATCATCTATTATCAAAAACAAAATACATACATATGTTTTGAGCATGGGGTTGGACCTCAGGTACTTTGCTGAATAAATTCTGGACAGCTTGACTGCTGCTAGATCCTAAACAGATCATTTGGGAAGGAAGAAATCGTGCTGGGCCTTACAGAAAAATAAAATGACTCAGTTCTCACTACTGCCTTGGGCCAGTCCAAACCCTGAAGTCATCCACCGTAGGGGGAGATTTTGTAGTCAAAGGATTGTGGGATGGAGCCACTTATCTGTTCAGGCGCATCAGAAGATAAATGATGGGAAGCCGCTGATAACACTGAAGGCTCCCCTCCCCCACAAAATGGAAATTAGCAGGCCCCCAAATCAGAGCATTAAGACAAAGATCCACTAGCATGTGATTTTAGTAAACAGAGTAATTTGGGCTTTTGGAGAGCATGAAAATTCCATCCGGATTATAATGTCTTCAACCACAGACCTTAATTTCTTCTGTCATGGAGAATATGATTAGGCTCAGTCCCATTTGATTGCAGGGAATGTCAGTTCCCATTAACAAAAGAAAAGAGCACTCGGAAATGTGCTTCACATGCTTAACCCCTTTGAGCAAGGAGGACTTTTTCCAGCTCAAACTGGTCATTTGAAATATTTAAAGCCTTCTAGCGCAGGCAGATTGTCTAGCAGATAAAGGAATTTACCTACCAAAGTCTTCTCCCTTCCCAAGAGGCTATTTTTGGTTCATTGCTGGCCCAAACAAGTGAAGGGTATGTATATTTTTGGTTTGTTTTTGTAATTGATGAGGTTTGCATACTACGCACCCCAATCTGTAGGAAATCTCCCTCCTTGCTTGCTAGTATTGTTTTAAGTGGGTGATTCTTTGAGGGCAGTGGTGGGGAAGCAATGTCCTTTTTGTCTGCCAGCACAGTTTGTCCATTCTGCCCATGCTCCAGCGTTTGCAACTGGTTATCCCAGGCACTAAGAAATTGCAGTTCCAGACCACACCTGTCTCAGTAAACACCACTGCTTCGGACCAGCCAGTTCAATTCCATTGAGCCCTCTGTAGTTCAAACAGGGCACCTGGGTCAGTCTGTGAGCTTAGCAGGCCCGGCTGACCCAGGCTGCCCAGCAAACAGTTTATGTTGGGGAGCAATCTAGAGATTTCCTCAGATAAGGATGCTATTACAGGCTGACAAATGCGGAAAGGAACAGAGTGGGCTGCTTTTGTCCACACTGACCCAGGGTGAGAATGGTGGGATTATTGCTGATTGGGGACAAATGGCAACTGGTGATTTATTTGTTCAAGTGAAACCAGTCAAGTTCATCCCTCGACACCATCTCCCATCTCTTTACACTTTTTTTCCCCCCTCTTCAGGCAAAAAGAAAACTTAGTAATTTTGGAAACTCTTGAAATACCACCATCCCAGTGAACCCCATTACCCTTAGGATAAAATCTGCAATCTTTAATGAGCCTTCAAGACAATAGGGTCCTACTTGCCTCTCCAGCTCCACAAATACTGTGGTCATGGCACTCACCACCACTTGGGTGTTTGGCTGCCCTGAACTCTTCTCAACTGCCAGGCTTTTGCTGTGCCAGGCCATTCCCCTGGATCTCTTTCCCTCCCTTTATGAGGCATCTGCTCTTTATCTGTCTCGTTCCAGGTCAAGTGTCACCTACAGAGGCCAGGCCAGGACCCCATTATGATCTTCAGGGATCCTGTGTATGCATCCTTCACAGTCAACACAGCCACAGATAATAATTTATTGGTGACCACTGGTTTAAAACTTTTCTTCACCACTGGTGGGGATTCTGTCTACTGCATTCTAGCACTTGGTGAAATGCCATGGACCTCACAGGTCACATGCATGGATGAATGGAGTAGGTATGCAAGAGATACTGCTGCCGATGAAACAACCTAACAATGCAAACTCCATAGAACAAAATCTTCCTTTCAAATTGTGCAAACTAGAAAGGGAATTTTCTCTCCAGCCTCTCCTTGCCTCCCTAGCATTCCAGCATAAGGACTTTAGACAAACCCATCATCCTATCAAATATCATCATCAGAGGTGACTGTGAACTACAGTCTTGGCGTATTGCTATGTGTTCTCTACCAGCTCATTCATCCTCACCACAACCCATAAGCTAGGTTGGTGAATTAAAGACATCTCAGATGCACAAATTCTACAACGTTCCTCCCATTAAATGGTGGGGGTTTTGTTCCATACCCTTGAATCTAAGCTGTCATGTGACTGGACCCATCAAATACACAGAAAATAACATTATGTCTCTTTCCACTTTCGGTATGGGAATGCTGTTCATCTTTCAATACATTCTCCCATCTCTCTAAACTTATTTCCCCTCTTTGGGCAAAAATATCTTAGTAATTTTGTGAACTTCTCAATACCCCCATCCCAATGAACTCCATTAGGATAAAATCTGCAATCAAAGATGGAAACCAAGTGTCAAATAAGGAGTCTAATTCCCCGAGACACTCATACACGGAGGAAACCCAAGTTGATCACACAGGGAAATCCCACAAAGAATACCAGTCTGCAGCAGCTGTGGCAACTAACCCAGTTCAGATGCCAGATGTGTACACAAAGACACTATTTTGCATATTGCAATGGCTAAGTCTAGGTGTCCCCCAAAAACTCATGCAAGCACAGGTGGGGCTTTTCAGAGGTGGCTGGATCTGGAGTGTGTGATGCTGGGACTGCTTCATGGTGCAGTGCTAGAATAAAGGGTACTATGATTAAGGGTGTGAGTGCTACCTGCCCTTAGTTAGGGCCGGTATCTTGGATACAACGTAAGAAACAGAAAAAGAGATGACGTTCCCTTTGACATGACTTGTGGCTATGCTGGAGCATATTCTTTTGTGAGCATATTCTTTTGTGTAAGGTTTTCTGCGTTAGCTTGCAGAAGATGCAAATTATTTTTGATATCTGTATTTAGAAACTCAGGGTTTTTGTATGTTACAAATCACACCAAGGCACAACTAATTGTAAGCACTTGTGTTTAAAAATTAGTTTCCAAGAATAAAAACCTTCAGAGGTTTCCATATTGTATTCCACTAGAGTACCATTAAGGGAAGCAATTACTTATCAGAATATACTCAAAACAACTTTATTGCATTCGGAGGAAGTAATGAGAGGTGTCTGTCTGAATTACTAGGCAGGGGCCCTGGAAATCACTTAGCACAATGATTGGCCTAAGATTGGTAGTCAGTGAATGTAACAGGAACTCACATGAATGACCATTAATCCGTATTAGGTGTCTGCACATATTATGTCATTTAGTCTTCACAATAACCCTTGAATTAGGGATGATTATCTTCATTTGCAGATGAGGAAACTGACTCCAAAGCTAAATAGCATTCAGGAAGTGCTTTGGTGGGTGGCAATGCTAAGATACCAGCTTGGATGCCAAGAAGCTGATTTTTGTTTCCAATACATTAAACTCTTTTTTTTCTTTCTTCTTTGCTCTTTGTCTTCTCTTCTCTGCCAAATTCCTCTCATAGATATCATGAGTCTTTGTAAATGCCAGACAATGACAAATGTCAGCAAGCTATTCCCATTTTATGGATCAGTTCATAGTAGGAAACAGTGGTTTCTCACTAGGGGCGGATCTCTGAGCATCTTTCATTTAGGAAACAGAAATGTTCATGTGTAGGCAACAGCCACAAACAATCCATCCCCTCGGGCTGAGGTTCTCAGCCCTGGACAAACCAACTGCTCTGAGTGACAGAGACACATGATGGGAAAATTGTTTTGGCTTCCAATTTGAATTATAAATGCTTCCTAGAGACAGAAGTCAGGTGCATACACCCATTTATTTATTGTCTAATGCTACAACTGCTAAATTAAAATAAATACAAGTAAATTATCTTTAGGTTTATTATTCAGACTACAACAGAGGCCTAGAGCAATAAAAGGGGTTCACTAGGAGTTTTCTGTATATCTTCCCCGCAAGAACACCAGTTGCTTTTTTCTTCTGTTCCTTTCTATTCATTCACATTCCTATGACTCTGTGCCTCTTTACACCTAATATTTCACAGTGTGCACAGGCATTCTCTCAACCTCTTTCTGTTCCTCTCAAGGACTTGTCTCCTTTCCCTCTCCCACGCTCCTTCTGGTACTGTACCTGATTCCAGGAGAACGCATCAGAAGGGTAGAGTTTCCACCTCCCTGCTGGCAAGAGCTTTGTGTTTCATTGTCACTGTTTTTTGTTTTTTGGTTTTTTGTTAATTTTTATTTTGATCGTTACATTCTTGTGGTACCTAATAATTATATTTTTTGTAGAGTGCTGGTTCATGTATACAACACACCATAATATTCTTTTGTCCCCTTCTCTTCCCCTCCCCCTCCTCTCTCTGTGTCTCTTGGTCCCCGGCTCACTGTCACACTGGGTACATCGCCCCATCAGTCTCTCTTCCTGCATCTTGAGCTACAGTATTTTCTCCTGAAATGAAGCCCAGTTTGCCACTTTGTCTAAAGACAAGTGCACTAAAGACACTGAATTCTATCATGTTTCTTGCATTTTCATATAAATGCAATATGAAAGAAAATACAGAAAACTAAAAAGAGAGAAACCATCTCTTTCTAATATGCTATAGAAGCAATCATCGCCAAATGTGCAGATATTTTTCTTATATTTTAGCAAACGTCATTAATTTCCATGTATCACTGATTTCACATACATACATGCACTGTCCTTATTACTGCACTTCTCACCAACATCAATTTTAATGACTGCATCTTATTCCATTGTGTGATCATATCAAAAACCACTGACCCATACTTCTGGTAGATAGTTGGCACTTTGCTTTTCAACTTTTTTACTTAGTGCTACTATAAACAGCTCTGTGCAAAAAGTCCTTCTGTCAATTTTCAATTATTTCTTTAGGAAATAATTCCAAAAGTAAAATGGTTGGGTCAAAAGTTATGAACATTTTTAAATTTCTTTCTACTGTTAACTTGCATTTGAAAAAACTTGCAACCTCTCCAAATCCCTTATCAAGCAAACGCTCTTTTATAAGTTTTACAGAGAAGTGCTACAGACCAAATAATCACCTGCACTGCCTTTGAAAAAGGCCCTTCTTTAGCCTAGATTTCACCTCCACCGCCCTATGCCAGCATCACAGAGACACTCGCTTGTGCTTGAGAAGTTGCATCCCTCCTTCTTACAAGACAGGCTAAAGGAACCCATTCTCTGATCAGTTGTAGAGCAGGCATTCCTCAGACCCTTGCTGAGTTCTAAGGTCACAGAGCTGAGTAGAACAGCATCCCTAACCTGTGGCGTGGCAGGGCAGCCAAGCGACGAGCCACACTGTCAGGAGATAAGAGCTCCACAGCGATGGCCCGGAGTGTGCCAGCGGCTCCTTCTAGGGCAACTGCAGAGGATGCAAAAGTTGGGGAGGGGTCAGAAAGACCTCCCGTGGGTGCTCCCAGCCATCGCCAACAACATGACAATGGTCTCAGTTTGCTGTACCCTTGTTCTATATTCTCAGAACGCCTCCAATCAGGAAGCATGATTGCTCTTTCTCAAATGAGAATGCTGAGGTTCAGAGGAGTAAATAGCTTGTCCAAAATCATGCAGTTCATAAAGGGGAAGCCACGTGTACCCGAGTCTAAACTCCAAGCTGCACATAAAGCTGACCCAGGTCCCTCATAAAAGCAACAAAGCCCCCTCGATTTGAGAGGGCCACCTTCCACCTCCACGGCTTCCACACAGACCACCCCCTTGCTATGTCCTGCAAGGAGTGGCTCGCCTCCTCCCCTTTCTCATCACCCTGGTGCTTTATTCTTAAGCTTGGTGCACCTGCCATGCGTTGCCTTGCCTAGCCTTGCCATTTATTCTAACTGCCAGAAAATTGACTGAATTACAAAAGGGTCATGATGACTCTCTGGGCCCCAACTTCTTTGTCTCTAAAGTAAGGGGATCAGAAATGATGATTTGTGAGCCCCTTTGTGATTCCTCTGCTGTAAAATCCTGCGAGCCAGTGAACCACACAGAAAGCATTTAGAGTTGCTATTAGAATACAAAAGCAAAGGTTTGGATCATATTGAAAAAACAGACACTTGTGGCCTCTTTCAGTGAAGAAGAAAGGAAAAGAAGTATTTTAATGATGTTTTTTAATCATTTCCTTGGAGCACACAATGAGAATATATTTGCTGGAGAATGAAAAACAACACAACATCAATTCAGTGCACAAAACTACTCTAAAACCTAAGGATCTGTTCTCTCATTTTTCATTAATTCCAGGCTGATGACTTTCAACATTAGGCCTTGGTGTTTTCATCCAACTCATGTTTCCTAGAAGTGCACAAACAAATCGAAATTTCTTTGGTGTTGCCAACAAATCTTCCAGATAGAGAATACCAACCTCCATTTCTGGTCTTTTTTTTTTCCTGCCTCAATTCCAATCCAAATATACTTTCTCCATGAGAGGTTTTTACCTACCTGCTGGGTGTGGTGGTGCATATCTGTAATCCCAGCACGTGGGAGGCTAAGGCAGGAGGATTGCCCCAAGTTTGAGAAGAGTCTGACCAGTGAGACCCTATCTCAAAAAAGAAAAGAAAAGAAAAGAAGGAAGGAAGGGAGGAAGGAAGGAAAGAAAGAAAGAAAGAAAGAAAGAAAGAAAGAAAGAAAGAAAGAAAGAAAGAAAGAAAAAAGATTGGGGAGGCGAGGGGAGGGAAGAGAAGCAAAGGGAAGGGAAGGGAAGGGAAGGGAAGGGAAGGGAAGGGAAAAGAAGGGAAGAAAATTTCTACCTATTGTCCCTGTGAATTTCATCATAAAATTATAGGGAGCAAAAATGCATCTTCCTAGGTGGTAGTGACAAAGATGATCAACACAGCTTGCAGACCAAAGTACAAATGTAAAGAATCCAGTGGCTTAAATCCAAACCCTTGGCTTGGCGCTCATCCTCTTATCCACAAGAACCATCAGTGCTTTCCTACTGTTTGCAAAATTTGGTCTCATACTTTTCTTTGCTTTTCTTATTGTAGTAAAACAATCATAAAATTTCCCACTTTAACCATTTTTCAGAGTACAGTTCAGTTGCATGAAGTCTGTCAGGTTGCTGTGCACCCATCACTACCATTCTGCACCTATTTAAAAATGATCCCCATTCCTCCCCTCCCCGGCCCCCAGAACCTCCTCTCTACTTGCTGACTCCATGAACCCAGGTCTGTCCTACAAAAAGACCCATTCAGTGATCTGTCCTTTCGTGTCCAGCTTACTTGATTTAGCATAATGTCTTCCAAGCTCATTCATGTTATGTATATATCAGAATTTCATTCCTTTCTAAGGCTGAATAATGTCCTGTTGCATTCAGTCCAGTACATTTTATATGATGTTGCAAACTTTCCACAATATTTCCTGATTTATTTTTCTTCTCCTAAATGGGAACTTATTTCCCATTACATAGGTCTACCTGTCCTAGAACAGAGGAGATTAGTGTGGGGTTCATCACCTTTCCCCGCAGAGATTTCATCCTTTTAGCCTTGGCTCACACTGGTCTCCCAACCTGGCCCACCCTCTGCCTTGCCTTCTCTAATCTAAATCCTGCCTGTCCCCTGAGCTCCTCAAAGTCCCTGTTTCACCGCAAAGACGCACTCTGCGTACCCTCTGTGTTGTCTGGTCAGCACTGAAATGTGAGCTTTTGCAACTGTAAATGAGAACTGAATGCTGCCTGCCCTACAGCAAGACAATTCAGAATACATTCTCAATTCTTCGGCAACCCTTTCTTCGGTTTTCCTAAACTCAAACCGTTTATAAAACACAGCTAATACGTATTGAGTAAATATAGAGAGAGGGAGACAATTGAGTGTATATACATAGACAATAAAATATTACATGCATAATCTAACTTTTAAAATATAGTCATGATTCGCCTTTGGGGACACTAAGCTATTTCTAATGTAACCATTTTGAACTACAGAGAAATATCACTTGGTTCAAAGAATAATACAAATATTCATCTCTTCCTGATTTTCTTTCCCAGTTATAAATAAAAATACATACTAAATGACATAAAAAACTAAAACAAAGAAGGTACAACTTCACCGAGGTCATTTAAACTGCTTACTGAAAATTGATTGGATATTATTTCTCTTTAAGATTTGCAGTGACTTAAATCCTTTATATCCTTTTTGTGGTTAAATCAGTAATCGCAGCATTAAAATCTTAAGAACTGTATAGTACTATATTTAATTATCTTCTCCCATAATTATACTGATTAAACACAGCATAAGAGACCATAAAGATAGATAAAACATTATGGCTACAAAACTTTTTTTTAATGTCCATAAAATGACTATTAAGCCGTAGGTGACTAAATTAATATCATTCTTACAATTTTATGGAGTTTCCGTCCACATCCAACAGTATCATTGGCCGTGATGGCAGATTATTCTTTTCATCACAGTATTGGAACTTGAACACTTTTCCAAATGATGATAACACAGTGGGATGGCTTAATCAACTTAGCCAAAAAAAGAGTTTCTGCTTGAGCCAGGCTTCAAGTTATTTTTAGTCGGAAGCATTTAAATGTGGGAACCTCCCTACTTCCTTTCCCACCTACCTCAACTCCTGCAGGAAAACATATTGGGAGCATTGCTTCGTCCCTTCATTTTCTTCTAAAAGTAATCTCCTGAGATTTGGGTTACGCTGATGACACAGGTGATCAAGGGAGAGATTTACATTCTCAGACTAAAGCATGAGCCTTACAACACCAAAGGATGTTCGTTTTGAGTGACCCATGCTATTACGAAGACTAATGAACATGCCAAAATCCCAGGGGGAAAAAATCACTCTAAAAGCTAATCTAGTATGGAGGAAAAGAAAACTATTTGAAAGCTTTTCGAAGATAAAGAATAGCTCCACAGGATCATACTTTCAGCAATTAAAAAACTGTATATACAGATAGATATAAGATCAGCTAGCAGAACCAAAATAAACTTACCAATCTAAACGCATTATCACCACTAAAGACTTGCAAGTTTTCCACTGGTACTTACAAATAAAAATATATTTCAGTACTAGGTTAATTCTTTTATTAGACCAGGATATACATTTTAAGAACCTATTAGGAACCAGTTAAGTCCTAGATGAGGGAGTTAAAACAATCTAATTTATAGTCTGTGACTTCATGGAACTTACAGTCTAATGGATGAGGCAGTAAACAAACAATGATATGAATAACCTGTGATAAGTCTTTCAAAATAAAAGTGAATCATACTTTGAGAAAGGATAATAGTGGAATTTAATGTAGGTTGAGATTGGGATCAGAAGTAAGCAAGACTTGACTGAGGAACGAAATTTAAGAAATGAACATAGAAGGATATCAGTGTGAAAAAGGCATCAGAGAGAAAAATTCTAGGCCAAAAAAAAATGATTAAAGGCCTTGAGGTGAGAAAGGTCTTAATCCATTGATGCACAGTTACATCTGTGCTCATGGAAGCAGGAACAATATCTGCTGTGCTCTCCACACCACATGGCATAGTGTCTTGCTTATAGAAGGTGCTATCCTCCAAAATGGTTGTTGGGTGAGTAAATACGGTGAGAATAGGTAGAATTTAGTGAGCAAGAAGAGGAGACACCTAGGAGGAGGCTGTTCACACAGGGAAAAGCCAGATCCTGAAGACCTCTGCCGCCATTTTGAAGATGCCTTTGTCATCTCACGGCAACACCCAGCAAACCCACACCCAACTTTGTTTCTTCATTTATTGCTGAAATTCACAGGTTTCCCACATCTTGCATCTTTACTGTAAGATTTTCAATGGCCAAAGCTGTTTCTTATTCATCTTGGTTGCCCCTGTGTCTTCCACAGGCATAAAACAAAAAGCACTTGATGAGATCTTATTGACTGAACTTCCATTTACTGAGTCCTGAGAATGTGCCAAGGAGTGTCCTAAGCACTGTGCATACATTGCTGCATTCACCTTTGAAAAACATCTGCAAGAAACATATGTATGTGAGTGTGTGATTATGTTTGTCTGTGTATGTGTGTGTGTGACATTAAATTTGTGTCTCCAATTACAAATGAGAAATCTGAAGCTTATAGAGGTTAAGGAATTTGGCCAAAATTATGTTACTGACAATTTCATCTTTTATGCCCAGAATCTGTTCTTTTATCTCTTATACTATCTTGCTTCTCTCTACTAAAATATAAAACTGAGAACCTTATTGACCTCTTTTTCAGAGATAAATATGTATCATGGTCACTACATGATATACTGTATATATTGATGTCATTCTTCTGCTATAATACCAAGACTAAAAGTTGTGATGCAAATATATTTCCTTCCTAAGGTTATAGCAGAATCAAAAGAATTGTTCCTTAGAGCAAATGGACAAAATTAACTAAAACCACTTTCCTATAAACTGAATTTTGGAAGAACTGGAACATTTTAGACTCTGACCTTGAACACTCAGTTTCTCCTTTGGGTTCCATCTGGGGTATCCAATCCAGTTTGACCCACTAGGACACTCACTTTGTCAGTGGACAGGGGAGGGTAACTGACTTCCTGAAGATAATTTTATGGTCAATCACTGTCATTTTCCCCACGAGATTCCTTCCCCCAATACTGGTGGCAGAAAATTGTGCTGGAGGTGAGGATGCTGACCACTGTGGCACCCGCATTTCCTCATCTTCTCAAAGAGCTCAAATTAAACTCCAAAGGTCAGGTGGGTTGTGGGGTTTTTTTAGGAGGGAGAGAATGGGGAACCAGAATAAAAAGTTTCAAAATAGAAAAAGCTACCACTAAAACACTCTGCTTGTAACCATTTCCTGATTCAAACCAAACCCATATTCACGGGCCAATCAACCTGTGCCCACACTTCCTAAGCTAGTGTCAACCTCTTGGCAATAACATGAAGGGAAGCGATCACCATGGTTTGAGGGTGTGTGTCCACCCAAAATTCTTGGCAAAACTCAATCCCCGCTGCAACAGTACTAAGAGGTGGAGTCTTTAGGAGGCAATTAGACCATGAGGTCCTAAAGGACACTCATGAATAAGACTAGAGTATATAATAGGGCCAGAGGGGGAAAGTTCCTTCTCCTACCTTTCAATCACAGCGTTTGGCCCCTTCAAACATATGACAACAGGGCACCCTTGTGAAGCACAAAGAAGCCTCCTCAGACACCAAATCTGTTGGCACCTTGATCTTAGACTTTCCAGCCTCCAGAACTATAGAAAATAGATTTCTATTACCTAAAAACTACAGTCTGTAGTATTTTGTTATAACAAAAGAACAAATCATAGTGATCCAAATGCATAAAAACAGGCAGGGCCAAGGGTAGATATTCAGTGTGTGTATGAGTCAGCTTTTCATTGCCATGACAAAATACCTGAGCCAACCAACCTCAAGGAGGGAAAATTTGTGTTGGCTCAGGGTTTCAGAGGTTTTAGTTCAAGAGCAGCTGGCATCTTTGTTTTTTGGCCCGTGGCAAGGCAGAAATACCATGATGAAAGGGTGTGGCAGAAGAAAACTACTTACCTCACGGCTACTAGGAAGCATAGGAAGAGGAAAGGTAAGCCACAGAGGAAGAGGCTTCCAAACCATACCTCCAGGGCCCTGCTTCATTCAATAAGGCCCCACCTGCCTAATAAGCTCATTGGGTTGAGAACTCATCAGTAGATTAATCCAGAAATAAAGCTAGGACTCCCAGGATCTATCTTATCACTTCAAACACTGCTAAACTGGAGATGGAGCTTCCCTCCTATGAGCCTTAGGAAACATCATGTACAAACTATAATAATACATGTGTTATTTTTTGGGAAAACCTCTTAGTTGGTACATCCTGAACCAGCAAAACTTCCCTGTGGTAGGTCAGTCAATACAAAGAGCATGGAGGGGGGGCTCTAAATTGTAGCCAAATTTAGCTTAATTCTGACTCAAGGACACATACAACCTGGGTATAAGGAAATGAAGAAAAATGGTTCCTAAGATTTCACTTATCCAAGTCACCAGTCCCCTCATGAACAATGTGGTCAGAACTCACACTCATTGAACACTTACCGTGTGCCAGGAAGCATTTCACAAGCAGGAATATTTTTAATCCTCATATCTACCAGACAAGACCAGTCATGCTACCATCCCATTTTATAGTTGAGGAGCTTGAAGCAAAGCACACGATTTGCCAGAGTCACATAGCTAATACACACAACTTGAACTCAGGAACTCTGGTGCCAGGGTATTTTATTACAAAGAATAACACAGCCACTCATTCACCTTTTGAAAAATAAAAGGTCAAGTGGAGTCAGTCCTGGGACTCCTGAAAAGTCAGACTCTGAAATTTAGATTAGAGGAAAACGAGAGACGAGGAGACAACTTAAAAGCTGTGAGCAGAGGACTGATAATGCTAAAAGTTGTTTAAAACAGGTATTTTGACTGTAGATGTTTTGCTTGAAGTGGAGCACTTATTTTTAAAAAGTTATATATACATTAAAGGATTCTATTTACAAAAAAAAAAAGTAGTTCACAAAAATAAACCCATATATAACCTAAAACCCTTTCCCAAAAGGATACTAACTGTGCAATGTAAGAAAAGTTTACTTGTATTTAAAATTCTCTTAAGGGTTGGGCTTAGGAAAAAAAGAAAGGATGTCATGGTACAGAAAATATATGACATCCTGATTCAGAGCATAGTGTACTCTGACACTATTTTCTAACCTAAAAAATCACATTTTTAAAATACGGTCTTCTAAAAAAAATGGCCTTCTGTAGTCAAAAAGAAAAGAGAGGTTTTGCTTTTTTGACTTCAGTAAGAATTTTAATTCTATCTGGTGTGGAAGTTTCTGTTGTAGAACTGTTACGATGTTCCTCGGGCTCTGGGGTCACAGCGAAAGCCTCAAAGAAAAAGTAGACCCTGAATAGTGGAAATCAAGGAGACCCTGTGGAGATTGGTTTGGGGTCCGTTCTGCTGCTATTCCAACCCCTGAGTAAGGCATGCTGGGACTGTAACTACACAGAGCCTCCAGGCAGTGGGAGGCAAGAGACCCAGAGGATCCTGGGAGATAAGAAGGATGGAAGTTGACCCAGATACAGAGATGGGCAGAGGAGAGGACTTTGAGCCTGATGACAAGGTGGAAGCTAAGTGAACAGTACAAAGGCATTACTCTGACAGAGAGCACAGAGATAGAAGGTGCTGGTCCCCATCAGAAGCTAGGTAAGAGTGCAGCTGGGACTGGAATGTCCAACATAAATGGCCAACTCTCTAATAGTGGGCAGGAAAGAATGTTCTAGAAGCCTGGTCAAACTCTAGAGAAAATGATGGGTAATAACTAATGAGCTAGTTATTATTCGATATCCTATGGAATGGTGCCCAGACCAGTGCCCAGTTAAGCCCTACAGTGATTGGGTGCTGGGATCTAGATGGCCACAGGATCTGGGATAACATGAAGATGTATAACCATTACAACCTGACCAAGGCCTGAGGATTTGGTTCTAAACTGTAGAAGACACTGGAGCCACTTCAGCCATCCTTCCAAGCCAACCCATGAACAAACATACTACCAACCTCCGACTGCCCACCTGTCCCAAACTCAAGCATGTATCCAGATGACCTTTGGGTTTCTTCCCCATCTATTGAGCATAAGACCATCTGTTTACCAAAAGCTGTTCATTTTTTTGCGGGGAGGGGAAGCACCTTATACTGAGCTGCATCCCCAGTCCTCTTTACTTTTTATTTCGAGACAAAATTGTGTTAAGTTGCCCAAGCTGTCCTCAAACTTGTGACCTCGCCTCATGTTCCCAGGAAGCTGGAATTACAAGCATGTACCACCTTGCCTGGCTCCTGTTCGTCTTTTTAATCAGTCCTTTCTCTCCTTCTAAACTAGATGCTCCTCAGAAGCAAGTAGCACTTTTTATGCTTCTTCTCTGCTCTCATAGAACTTAATGCCGTGGAGTGAGTGTTTCAAAGCCATCTATTAAACAAATCCCATCTGCAGGTCTCTACCAGTACTCCAGCTAAATTCAAAGAAGCCCGTTTTCCGTGACACCAGGGGCTGGGGTTTGTTAACTGAGAGCCAGCATTCTCTCTGGGTGACATGTAAGGCTATTGAATGACTGGCAGAGGGTCTAGGGATTCCAGGGACATGTTGCACGCATCAAATTCAAATGGTCCTGCCAGCAATCGAACCCAAATCTGGCTTAATGCAGTAGGATCTGCAAAGCCAGTCCCAAGTGATGCTTTGAAATAATCAATCATTTTTTTTTTCAAAGCCTCTTTCGTCTTAAATACCAAGCTGATTCCTTTACTAACAAACACGGTGCTTATTCCACAAGCCACAAAGCATTGCTGATTAGTAATCAGGGAAGTCAGGCACAAAGGAGATCTTAGGTGGAGACAGAGATGAGCCATTCTGTTAGGGTCCTGTCCTCCCCCTCAGGTTTCAGGAGGAGCAGGCACACTGGCCTCCATCTTCATCAGTGTTTTTGTTTATAGTGCTGGGATTGAACCTAGCACCTCCCACAAGTTAGGGAAGCTCTCTACCACCTAGCTATACTCCCAGCCCACCATTAATATTCTGGCAAGTGGGGAAACATGAAGGAGAGACTGGCACATGATTCTGCTTGTTTCATTTTCTGTAGCAGAACAATTGGCCACCAAGTCCCGAGGACCCCACTCCAAGGGCTTCCTTGTAAGGAAGCAAGAATACAACATAGGACAAAGAACATGCTCTCTGGAAGTTCAAGATGTCACTGTGTCACTTACTACATCTTTAAAATCAGGAAAGTCAGATAACTTATCAGAATGAGTTTGTTATCTGTAAAATTCAGTACCCCCCTCATGTATTGGTGTGAGCAGTAAGTAAGGCAATAACTATCCAACACAGAGCCAGGAACATAGGGTTGTACCATGAAAATTCAGCCATTTCTTCTTGGTTCTCCATCACTCCATCTGCTGACATTCTAGCAACACCGAACCACCATGGGAAGCCTTTGAAAGACATCAGAGTCAGACCTTTTCATTTTGCTGAGAAATGACTCAGCCCTTCCTGATAACAGGGCACACACGCGGGGCTCAGAAGTCATTTCATCACTAGGAAAACTGTAGCTCAACAAAATAATGATGTATGAGCTTGTTATTGCTGCTGCAACAAAGGGCTGCAAATCCCGTAGTTTAAACTCAAATGCATTATCTTAGAGTTGTGTAGGTCAGAAATCTGCCAAGAATCTCACTGGGCTCCAAGCAATGCCTTAGAAAACTGAGTTCCTTTCTGAGGCTCTGGGAGAGAATCATTTCCTTATCCATTCAAGTTATTGGCAGAACCCAATTCCTTGTACAGAGCCTCCTACAGCAGTGGGCAGAGTCCTTCTTGCTCTTCCTTTCCCTCTCCCCCTTCTCTCTCTCTCTCTCTCTCTCTCTCACTCACCACAGTCAGGAAATAGTCTCGGATTTAAGAACTCATGTGATTACACTGAGCCCACCTGGATAATCCAATATAATCTCCCCATCTTAAGATCTATAACCCACATCTGCAAAGTTTCCCTGCCATGTAACATGATAATCTCAGGTTCTGGGACCAGGGCAGAGCCAGAGTAAGGAGCAGGGCACTGGATTATTCTACCTTCCATGCAAGAGTATGTGTTGAACACTAATTCACCAATAATGCTGGGACCTGGACACAGGAAATTATTTTTGGAGTAGTCTCACCATTAAGTTTCTCTTATTACCTGAAATTAAGTTTACCAAGGCAGTATTAAGAAAAAAAAAATGACAACTGTATCCCATGTAATTCAAAGCCCTCAGTTTGACTTAGCTTGAAGTTTTAAAATTAAGCATGTCCTTTGGAAAATTCAGCCTTTAGGCCAAAATAGGAAATGTGTACAGCAATCTGGCCCTAGTAAAGAAAAGTCAGAGAATGTTTTCAGAGCCTAGGATCAGCTTCCTTCAGAAAGCCGAAGTGACTTACCAAGGCTGCACTGCTCCCGCCCTCCTCTCTATTCCTATTTTACAAACAGAAACAACTCACTCTTACAATTCATGACTGATAGAGTAGGAAACAGGAGCCAAACAGATTTTAAAAGCCTTGTCCATCATCCTTTCTATAGCTTATGAAGCATGGCCAAGCATCCACCTTATTAGTCAGGGGACATGCTAAGCAACTTTCCAACCACGCTAAGCAGGCGATAGTGCCAGAGAAAAAGGCAAGAAAGGCTGCAAAGCGAATTCAGAACAGACACAATAAACTCCATGCCTTTTATTGCCGAAAAGAGGAGCTGTGGTTCATATCTCCTTCTATTGCAAGATGCCTCTTCAATCCATGCCCTCTTCCCTTCTCTAAATTGGATTTATAATCTCCAGCCCCTTCTACAGAATCCCAGGTGTGGGTCAGTGACTGCCATTGTGAAACACAAGAAAAAAGGAAAGCTTACCGCCTTCTGATGCTTTATAGTCCCACAGCACGATGGTATCCTTTGTGTTTTGAATTTTTTGATTGTATTTCAATAAATGCCCAATTGAAATAATGTGAATTTATCTGCATTTGGCTGGAAAAGACACACACTAGTCACCAACCAGCAGAAGAGCAGGTGAAGGAGGACCAGTGTTCCCAGCATGGCAGCAACCTGTTTACATTTTGGCCATCAATTGAAACAGACAGGCTGAAGTCAAGTTTCCTAAACTTACAGTAGTCCTCACTGCTGTGTCTATGCAGGATAATGAGTTTCCTGAGCGTATGTGAATTCTGGGTAGGAAGGGGCAGGGTTTCTCTCTCAGTCAATATTTTCATAAAAAGTCACTTCACGGGAAGGCCCAGGGTCTGACCTAAGCTAATAAATGATTATCCTTCGCTACTAAAATCAGGACCCTAATTAACTTGCTAATTGTTGGTCTCTGTTCACGGACATTAACCTGAGTTATCCCACTACATACACCTGTAAGTAAATTATAGGCTCCATCCTCAAGATGAACCTTCTGTCCAAGTGGATAAATGTCCTCAATGTGTCGGCCACACATAATTCTTTTAAGTGACCAAGGGTAGAAGGTTCTATTATGGGCACCTCTCCAAGCAAATTAAATGGACACAAACGCTCTCTAATAATTTATTTCTTGAGCAGAGACCACAGATGCTGTTCTCTGGAGCATACAGTCTCCTTGTTCTTACCATTCTCTTTCGTCACAGTCACAGCTAACCTTGTGGGCTGAGGACAGACCAAGTAGGGCATAAATAAGCTCGTTGTCTCCCTTACTCCGCACAAAGGGCTATGAGATGTACATGATGATGATGATGATGATGATGATGATGATGATGATGGTGATGGTGATGATGCCATTCTCTGCAGGAGGAAGCTGAGTTTAGAGAATTTAATGACTTGCCTTAGCAAAAGTCATGCTCATGACCCCCACCCCTCTTCACACTTGTGGATTAGTATGCTGAGCTCCTTCCTTAAACTGAGACCCTGTGCCTGAGGACTTGTCCGGGTCACAAGAGCACCTGCACCTGCACCGTGAAGGGGTGGAACACGTGCAAAGGACTTCCTGTTCCTTCCCCCAGGAGCAGCTCTTGGGTAATGACAACCCAGCGCCGGTGGATAACACTGGCACGTCCTCTCCCCTAGCATAGCAGGCCGGCACTGTCCTCCTGCCAGCAGCAGCGGGCTCCAGGTGCACATGGTAGAAACCTGCTCATTAGCACACCTGGTGTGGCTTCTTTACCCTCTCCTGGGAGCATCCAAATAAATTTGGACCCAAATAAATAATTGCAACTCAAGTTTAAGACTCAGGGTCAGATTCGAGGAGACACCAATGTATCCAACACACCCAGTATGCCCAAGGCCACATGATCAACAAATGACACAGCTGGAACAAATTACAGTTTATACTCTGACTCCCTAAATCATATCTGGGTTGCCTGATGTCCCTATCAAACATTCAAAAATTCCATTCCTGACACAATAGTAATCAATGCACTCAAGTAAAAAATTGTTCAGGTTTTCCCTATTTTTGTTAATTGTATTCAGCCGCTTCTGCTTTTAGCCGCTCCCCTTGTTAAAATGGGTCTGGTTGACAGCTGTAAAAGATGAACTCTGACCTTTTTTCTAATACAACATCGCATTTTCTAAACCCCTGACAAATAGATTTATGACTGGCCCTCAAAATGACTGAATTCCTATAGGTAGATATCTAATATTTATGAATGTCTACAATGTACATGATGACATTACAGAATGTCCCCATATTATCTGGAGTGGGTGTTATTATGTCCATTTTACAGGTGCAGAAACTGACAATGGGAAACTGTTCAAGCTCATGTGATGGCACAGCCGGGAATGAAGCCAAGCTCTTTTTTGCATCAGAAATAATACTGGCATGCCAAGTATTGTTCCAAGATCTTTAAATGATAAGTTCTTTACTCTTGCAAAGAATTATATGGACACAGTGTGATAACTCGCCCCCATTTTATAGATATGATAACTGAGGCAATGAGAGGTTAAACAATTTATACAGGGCACACAGTAAGTGGCAGAGGCCAGCTTCAAGCCCAGGAGCTCTGACTTCTGCTTATGCTCTTACACAGTATTTTCCATTAACTCTCTTTTCTATGATGCTTTATATGGATCCAAATTCATAAGCCACATTTCAGCCCTCAGCATTCCTCTGGCTTCTTGTTCTTCCTTTTGCTCTCTTGAATATAAAACCAGTCTCGTCTCCTTGCTCTTCTCACGTGGTCTCCTCCGGCAACACCCTCACTTGGAGGTCCTCATCCTATCATCCATGCTCTGTAGAACCCCTTGATCTCCACGCCAGTTTCAGCTGCTCAGAACTGAAGTCCCCTATTACAATGTGAAGGTGACCTTCCATGTTCTGCTGCTGGACTAGGGTGCAGCTGGAGGTTACAGTGTCACATGGAGAATTTCACAGGGATGCTCTCCTCTTGTTCCACTCCCATTTTCACACATCGGTGTGTCTTGCACACCAGAAAGACAGCAGGAAACAGCCAAGGTGATGCCATGCATGCTGGACTGGCTCCCTGCAGGCCAACAGCCCGTTTCTATGGGTGTTGCCTCGCACTGATGACAAGCATTTGTTTATGGTTTAACAAATGTCATTGTGCGTTATTTAACAAACATGCATAAGGAGCCTCTCAATTTCCGTATCCTGTTGGGTGCTGGAATATAACAGTAGTTGCTGCTTTCCAGGAGCTCAGAGGCCAGCAAAATAGAGACAAAGTTACTTCCATCCTGAGCCTCCTCTCTCTAATCCCTAAATGCAGGAGCATCCCACACTTGGTCCTTAAGTCTTTTCTCTGAACCATACTCACCCTCCAGAGATCCCACCTAGTCCTACAGTTGAGCCATGGCCCCTATGTGTAGCATCTCAATGTCTCCACCCGTAGTGCCTCCAACCCTGTCCCTGTCTTGAACAGCACACTTCCATATCCACCTGCCCACACACCATCCCTCACCCCTTGAACATCTTGCAGTGAACTTGCTAAAAGCAAATCCTTGATCCCCACTGTTGTGGGCTGGATATTGTCCCACCCAAATAAAGACACGTTCAAGTCCTCCCCACCAGTGCTTATGAATGTGCCCTTATTTGGAAAGAAAATCTTTGCAGATGTACTCAGGTTAAAATGAGGTTGTATTAGATTGATGTGGCCTCTAAACCAATGACTGATGTAATCACAAGAAGAGGGAAAGTTGGACACAGAGGGAAAAGGCAATGTGATTATGGAAGCAAAGACTAGAGTAAGCCTTCTGCAGGCCAAGGAATGCCAAGCAGTTTAATCACCAGAAGCAGGAAGAAAGAAATCTTCCCTGGAGGCTTCAGAGAAAGCAGGACCTACTAACAGCTGAATTGCAGACTAGATCCCTCCAGACAGTGAAACGATAAACGACTGTTGTTGTAAGCCATTGAAGTTTGTCGTCATTTCTCACGGCAGCCCAAGCCCAAATTTTGTCTCTTCTGGGTAAGCAGAAGGCAAACCATCTTCCCACCCATCAAGCCAATTCTTCGCTTCTTTTGACCTTACAGCTCACACTCCATCCACCAGATGTCACCTGCTTGATATTCCAATGAATCCTGAGGCCCACATCTCTCCATCTTCACCATCTTCTCACCAGTCACCATCACCTCTCCCCGGAACAAAAGCCTCCTAACTGGTGCCCTGCAGCACCTTAGCCCACTGAGGCCCACACTGCACATGACTGGTGGTAATCTGTCTTTAAAACTATAAATCAGATTCTGTCACTCCTGGCTCACCCCTCCTATGGCTTCAGTGGAGAATTCAAATCCCACACTGCAAGCTCACATGCCGGCCACCTTGAGGTTCCATCTAAGTCCCCATCCTCTGCACTCTCACCCACCCCTCTACTTCAGCCATGGTCCCTTTCCAGCTGCTGACCCTCCCTGCTTAGCTGTCAGAGCTCCCTTACCCCTCACAGCCTGGCCTGTGACATGCGTGTTTGTGTGTTCCCTGCCTTCCTCCCAAGAATGGTAGCTCTGTACAAATAGATGGGTCATAGTGGTTAAGCATCCCTGTTTTGCCAGGCCCTCGGAACAATACACGCTCCTTGGAGACCTTCAGGAATTCTGCTGAGGTGATAAGGTACTGAGAGGGAACAAATGCCCAGTAGTTGAGCTGATAAGGAAGAGCCTGAGTCTACATTTAGTTCAGTTTTTATTTTCATCTCTGAAAGGAGAACAAGAAGCATGTATCCCATAGGATAATGCAATGCTCATACATAGCACAAACCATCACGTAGCTTGCCTCAATTCTGTTGCATAACTTAAATACACATGCACAGCTCTGTGCCTTACATGTGCTTAGACATAGATGAGGAGTGTCTGGTGCAACGTCTAGTTCCTAGTAGAAATTCAGTAGGCTGTTAGCTAGTGGCTTTGTAGGCACAAGAAACATTTCCCAGGGTTGAGGTGAACCTTGCATCAGTTCTTGGACTTCCACAAGATTCCAGCGTTACTGGATCAGAGTGATCTGAGGCACAACAGTGAGGGAGAAGGAGCAGCAGGAATCCAGAGTCAGATGCAGCAGGGGCCAGACTCGAAAGGCTTCAGAAGGAAAGACAAATCTGATTTGACTTGAATGGCAAGCAGGAAAACAGTACATATGAAACATGTCAGGATCCAAGGAGGACTGCAAACTCTCCTGTTCACCTCAGAAGGTCCAACTGCTCAGTTTCTATAGTAATACAGACAGCAAAACCTAAAATGGGCCTCCCTCTCTCTCTCTCTCTTTCAGTTTTATGATCCACTGTTGGGATGGCTTCATTTTTGCTTATTCACTTTTGAAACTCCAAATCTAAAAATCAGAGAAGAATCTAGTTCTATTTCTAAATGGAAGCCATCCAGGTAAGGGTTAGAGAAATTCACAGTGAGGATCCCAACCCCAAGAAGGCAGCCGCATTCTGGAATCACTGCACCCTGCCACGTCCCCTTTCTACCCCGTAGGAAGTGAGACATGATGATCTGCGGGAGACATCTTGTTCTGATACCCATAAAGGAAGATGGCAGACACTAAAGGGAGAAGAACTGAGCAGGATCCTTCCCTTCAACCTAAACAGTCTCCACAATCTCAGTCTGCAGTTGGAACGAGTTCTTACATGAGGAAGAAAGATGAAAGAGATAGCACAGGCCCAAGGTGGAGCACTTGCCTAACCTGGGCAAGGCGTGGGTTCCATGCCCAGCACCACAGAAAAAGAAAACATGCACCAGACTTCAGTCCAGTGCTGACTTTCTGAGAGGGTTTTTTCTGTCATAATAAACTTTTAAGACAAAATTCCCACACAAAACTTGAGGTCTCTCTAAAATAGCCTTCACATTCCCGAAACACAGGTTCCAGATTCCCATATCAATTCCTGAGCCATGGGTAAGGTGGTTCCATGTGCGCATGAAGGAATAAATGGATTCACTTATTAGAAGATCGGAGACGTGCCCTTAGAGTTAGAGAAGAAGATAAACAGATATGGAGTTTTATTTTGCTTTGTTATGTTTTTCTAAGAAAGGTGAAAAGGGAGATCAAATGATTAGACTTCATTCTCTTCCACAAACTAAATTCCACAGCCAAGAAATGGGAATTATGCACCGCAGAGCCATAAAATGAAGAGAAACATTTATTGGCTAGCTCTCCCCACTTGCAAAACAAAGAAATGAGGTCCTTGCTTCTAGCTTTCCAAGAGATGTCTAGAGGTTGCTTGCAAATCTGTCCAGCCCAACAGTTGCACTGACCGCCAACAGCTGACAGTTTCTTCCCCCTCCCCAGGGTCCCAGTTAAGCACACCACTCTCTTCAACACTTGGATGTGTGGAGTGATCAAGCACACAATAACCTTCCTTCAGTGAGGCACAAGAACTGTTCGAGTGCGTGTAGAAACTCCTTTCACATGCGCAACAAGCTGGGCATGGTGACTCATGCCTGTGATCCCTGCTTTCTGGGAGGCTGAGGCAGGAGGGTCACAAATTCAAGCCCAGCCTTGACAAGTTAGCCACTTATCAAGACCCTGCCTCAAAATTTAAAACATGGCTGATGATGAAGCCCAGTACAAAGATTCAATCCCCAGTACTGAAAACAACAACAACAAAAAAGCAACAGAAGTCAAAATTTTCAAATGCGTGTTAAGAAAGGATCATAGAAGGACCTTGTTCCAACAGGCCCTCACAGTCACTGGGCATTTATATTCAGACAACTTCAAGTACAGATCTTGAGGCACTTCCTTCACTAATGTCATTGTCTCCCAGACACACCTTAAGCTTTTCTTAAACACGAGATTCTTTTCAGAAAAATATGGCCAGATCTCAGATATTCTTTTACATACTTCCCTCTGAAAATGTGACCTTTGGTGAACAGCTGAAAACCTCCAACCTGATGGCATCTTCAGAGCGCCTTAAACCTTGTATGCTTTCCGGTTACAAATACACATCACCAAGGAAAACCTGGGTTGCTTTGGCCCCCACCTTTTACTCTGAGAGCAGACTTCCTTGAATGTTGAGACCCAACACTCTGTTGGTTCAATATAAACGTTTGGGGCCAGCTTGAAGTAATTGTATCACTAATTACTATTGAATTGTAATGGAAATCATATAGAAGTACTTATAACATTCAGTCTAGGACGAGTTCGTGTGATTAATGTTATTAACATCGCGTTCAGTTCAGTAATATACCATAATGATCCAGTTATTATATTGAAGTGTTACTAAATATTCACTTAGCTCCAAAAAAACACAGTGGGTGCGAGGTTTCTTTGTCGAATTTGGAATTTAAGCAGCACTCTTTGTCAGATTTAAGCCTGGTATGAAGCCCCAACGAACTGAATCTGCCTCCTCAAGGAATGTTTACAGAGACACAGAAAATACCCGCAGAAGGAATCCGTTTATCATAAACAATACAAATATTTACTTGATTATTTAATGGCTGCCCAGCATGTCTGTCCTTAATGTAGCATTAGCTGACATCAGGAACACACCATATGTGCAAATAATTAATTCAAATTATGTTTTCCTTCCAGTGCGTACTCTTATAAAGGAGCAGAGTTAATGTCGAGGCATATCCAGGAGAAGGGAGCTGGAGGCTCCCTCTCCATGTCTGCCATTATGAGTACCTCGCTTTTAATACTTCATCCTCATTGTCATTCTGCTGCCAAGAGCTGATGGCATTTGAAATGCTCCTACGGTGTTCCTTATGTAATCAGTAGGATGACGAACACAGCGATTAAAAACCTGACTTGGCTGAAGATTTTTCTGATGAGATTAAGTTTTAGATGCCCAAGATCTCCCAGATAAGTCCACCTCTTTTAACTGCAAAATAAATGGCTCACAAGTATGCACAGTGGAGGATTCAGGATGCCTGGTTTACAGGAACAGAAAGAAAATCAGGCTACTGAGGTGAGTGTAACATACTAAGGGGCTTGAGGCTTACTTATAATAAAGATATTTAAATTACATAAAAGGATCTCCTTTGGGTAACCATACCATCCTTTTCTCTGTGAATCAATACATGGCAAACCTTGGTTTTCATGACATCTCCAAAGGCGAAACCCTTAGTGGAAGTGATGTTCAGACACAAAGTGCTGCATTAAAAGCTATAACCACTGAAATGATGGCTTTGGTCCTGCTGCTTTAGGCAGCTGCCACAAGGCCCCACCTTTCTGTTCTGTACAAGGAGTTGGTCTTGGGCGTCCCTTCCCCTCTCCTGACATCTTGACTCTACATCGTTTTACTCTGGTTGCTCTGGTTAATATAGTTGAGCCTTTCTTCTTTCTATGAGCAATTAAAAAAGAAGAAAAAAACAACAAAGAAGAATTTTAAACTTACCTCTGATAAGGAAACTGATCTATCCTTAGAACAAAGTATTCTATTATGCACCCTTTCACTCACAGATTTCTGCACAAATATGTATGTATCTGTGTATATGTGTATGCCATATACATATGCACATTATAGAGTTGTACAGAATGTTCAACTAGATATTGAACATTAAGTATTGGAACAATACCCAACAGCTGATAAGCTCTCAGTGAGTACTAGCTACAGTTACTCTTATCATTAGATTGCATCCAGAGCACTGAGTACAGTGATTGGTAGAGCATCAGTACTCAATAAACAGCAGATCCATGAATTATTATTAACTCTAACCACAGACCCACTGATTCAAGGAGACTAAAGCTCCAAAGAGCTTTGTAACTTACCCAGAGTGATACTTCTAGAAAAGACTAATCTAGGATTTGAACCAGACCTGTTTGAGTCAAAGACCCTGGCCCTCTTCTCTACATCTTGCTGATCTTTAGATATCCTCAGAGATGACACTGAGAAATTGAAAAGTCAATTAATTTATTTCAGGTTCCAATGAGCCAAGTCCCCCACCAAAATAAAAGATTTTCCAAATTGTCTAAAAATACCTTCACAAGATTTCTCAGTACTTTACAGCTGACTATGAAAAGTCAACACTCAAAAATCACAAACTTACTCACTGCCTAGTGACATTTTCTCCAGTTTGAATGAATCTGTATTTAAGAGGAAATTTCCAAAATTGAAACAATACTCAGAATTGATTCATACCCAGTTCAGTTCTGTATTAGCAATTAATTAAATCCATCTGGTAATACAGAGAAACCGGTACTGGACCTGTATTTATTTCACTTCATTTCACTTCCTGTATACTCCCCAAAGCACTTGTTTGCAGTAATTTTACCTTCCATGTACAAATCTAATAATCTCCCTTTGTTCTTAAGCATGGAAGATGCAGCTGCATCATTATATTATTAAATGTTCAGCAGAAAAATTCCACTTGTGCTGCATTCACCAAAATATTTTTTCTTCTCAATCACGTATTTTCAATTTTTCATAAGTAAACACTGAGGTCTTTACTAACAAGAGGTTTTCTAATTTTTAAATGTATGCTTCAACCTTTTTCTTATATGCTTTATTACTAATCACAGGATTTAGTCAATGTCCTGGGCACATTTACGACTCTATAATCTTAAAGAGCTATATGCAGTTGATTGACAGGCAATACTTGACAGGTTCAAAATTAGAGAACATACAATGAAAAATTCAGAACAACCAGATCACTTGTTATGCTGCAAATTTCCAATTTTGGCTTCTCTCATAATCAGTTTGGAAGGTTGAAGAGGAGGAGGTGGTAAGACTGAGAAAAGAACTAACCATTCCTCACTCTCTGACCTACTAGGTAGAAACCACCGAGCTTGAACCAGTCTGAAAGACTCATCAGTTAGAAACTGCCTAGCCAAGAACTGAGATTCATGTCATCAAATATTAAGCAAAAATATGATTCCTTGGCATTTAAACCAAAATGCCAGCATTTCCTTCTGAGATCCAGCCAAAATATACTTTTCACATAGTTTATTCAGTTTCATTCATCGAAGAGAGTTATAGTTTATGTTGCATTACCCTTTAAATCTTTAATGAGAATAGAAATCATGCCATGTTTATTGAGATGATTAGGCCAATTTTTTATTGACTTTGTATAATTTATATGAGATCTGATACTTAACTGAAGCCTTTCTATCCCAGAAAAGATTGGCAGGTGACTTTTTTCAACCTTAATATTTGACTCAACTACAAGTAATCTACCTATGAAAAGAAATTTGTTTTGCTTCTTTTATCTTCTATTTTAAGGCTCCCAATTCTATGACCAACAGCAAATATTTTTCCAGTGCTTTAGGATTGAGTGGCATAAAACTCAGACCAATTAAATGAGTAGCACTAAGTGTTTGGGGAGTTCTAAAGGCCATGCTTATCTGAAAACCTGCTATCAAGACACTTGAACCTGGTTCAAGATTACCTACACTGCCCTCAACACCTTCACTGTAATGAATTAAGAGCCAGCAGAACCTAACATGGGGAGCCCTTTCCTAGAAGCTGCTCACAAGAAAATTCCACCAACATCAGCCATAGATAGTACTATTTTGTTCATTGAAATAAAAAGTACTTTCCACCCAGGTGTGGTGGCACACACCCGTAATCCCAGCAACTCGAGAGGTTGAGGCTTGATGCCACAAGTTTGAAGCCCATCTAAGGAATCTAACAGAAACTCTGTCTCAGAATAAAAGAAATTTTTAAAAAGGACTGGAAATTCAACTCAGTGGTAGAATGCATCTGTATTCAATTCACAGTACTGCAAATAAAAGGGAAAGGAAGAAGGAGAAGGAGAAAGAAGAAGAGAAGGAGGAGGAGGAAAAAGAGGAAGAAGAAATATTTTCCTTTTCTTGTGCCTTCTAACTGATCATGCTCACGAGATGGTTCTGTTCGGATTCCACCCAGGAACACTATAAGAAGAGAGAAATAAGTGACTGAAGATCGTTACTTTATGTGCACGCTTGTAGGGAAACGACAAGGCTGTATGTTTCTAAACTCCTGCTCTCTGCTAGTATGTACGTTCAAAATAGATCATAATGGATAAAATTGTTCAGATGTGGCTTTAGTCCTTTGGAAGAGCAATTGCTGTCGAGAGAAGCATTTGGGTTAATGGTTGGTTATCACTATTAAGAGCCCAAGGGTTAGTAGCCACTTCTGTGTAAGGAAAAGTGGACACCTGAAGAAGAAATGGTGATACTCAAAGGAAAGCAGAGAAGGAGAACCATGCATTTACATCATCAGAGAAATATGTAGTAAGTGACCATACCTAGGCCAGATTTGTCACAACGATCAAATTGCTTAGGTTGGAATCAAGATTGAAAGAGCAAACACTAAAAGAAAAATTTTGGTCTCAAGGCACTTATTTAATAGCTTAAGTGTAAAAGGCTCACATTCTGGAAAATTTCAAATATAATGGGCTTTGCATTGAGCTCTATTATGTCAGGAATCTAGTCAACTAAGTTACCCCTGCCTGCAAGCAACTTGGGGTTTCAATTTGGAAAGGTAAGAATAATTCTCACTTAATTCAAATAATAAGTAATCTAGAAAGAATATATGTAAAAAGAACTCTTCCATATATACTTTTATCTGCAACTGGGTAACTAAGACGCTTACCATCATAGAATTAAATTTGGAGTTTATCTCTTTAAGATATAACTTTGTAATTTTAAGGCAGATCTCCTGAACAAAATATAAAATATACCATCTCTTTAAAATATAAAATATACCATCTTTCTAAAATATAAATATACCATTGTATACATGTGTTCCATATAACATATGTCAGGAACATCTCACAATTCCTTTAAAAAAGGTCTTTTCCTTTCTTGTTTGCTTAGGAATAGAAGTTAATCTCTATAGACATTCCTATTAGCATGTAGATATGTGCTGCTATCTGTGCTGCGTCATTAAGACAATACTGTTGGTTCTTTATTGCTGGAGACAAAAATGAAACTGCAAATCTAGCTACTTCAGGCTCCTTTTGTGCTTGAAGCGATAGGTGATACTTTGAAACAAACCGGAATCACCAGAAATTGTAAAATATTCCAATAAACAGGGACAATCCTTATAATCATACACTAGTCCTTCCCAGAGTGGGCTAGGAAATGCAACCTCTTATTTGAGAAACACAAATGTCTTCTCTCCCCAACCCACCATATTTCTGTGCATTTACCTATGGTTTCTACATGGAGAAGAGCGAAATTATGTAAGTAAGATTTTCTAAAAATACCTTCCTATATCCTGCCAAAATGATGGAGATACTCCTCATTTACTTTCAAGGCGCAGAAACCTAAATGCTTTGCTGTATGTTAAGATTTGAAGCATGAACCTTCTTCACCAGCTCGGCCAAAGGTGAACTGAAAACTACAGTAAGAAGGAATGAATTCTGAACTCTATTTGCATAATAACTGGACTTCTCTGACTCCGACTCTGTGATCTGTTAAAGGAGCAATTTTGAAGTACTATACAATCTTAAGGTAGCAATCCCGAAATACTGCTATGGATGAGACAGCCACAAAAGGTTAACGGATACTTTCAATAAGTGATAAAGATATTTTGTAGTCATAGTAACCTGCATGCAAATTTAGAACTTTTTTTAAAAAAAACTTTTCTCCTCTTCCCTCTGATACCACTTGTAGTTTTCTCTTTTTACATGTATTTTTATCTGAAGCTCGGTAACTAAGATTCCTACCATTGCAGAATTGAATTTTAGAGTTTATCTCTTCAAGATACAACTTTGTAATTTTTAAGCAGATCCCCTGAACAAAGGTTTTTAAAATATAAATACACTTCTGTCTACATCTGTACCATATAATTTATGCCATATAAAATGTGAAAAAGACCTCTAACAGTTCTATTCTCAATGAACTGTGCAATAAACTGATTTATATTTTAATTAGCTGCTTAAGCACTATGCAGAAGGGAAGTAGTTGAAACCTAACATGTATGAAATTCAGAACTTGAAACAAGACTAGCATGTGGCACATCCACCAGGAGATGCCACAGAAACAGAGCAAATGGGTAGGGAATGGTACTTTTCTTTGAGACTTTTGACTCAGTTTCTCTCAGAGTTTTCTTTCCCTCTTTGAAAGAAGATGCACAAACTCTCCTATATTAGTGAGCTTTTTCCCATTGCTGGACACAATATCCAAAACCCACAATTTAAAGGAGTAGAGGTTTAATTCTGCACATGATTCAGGGGGTTCAGTTCATGGTAAACTTGCTCCAAGGCAGGCATATCATTGTGGAAGGGCATGGCAGAGAAAAGCTGCTCACTTCATGGCGCCTGTGAAGCAAAGCGGGAGAGGAGGACCCAGGGCAACAGGGATCCACCTTCTAATAACACATTTAACTATGAACTCATCAACAGACTAACACTCTAGTGAGTACAGAGCTCCCATGATCAATTATCTTTTTAATGCCCCACTCTGAATACGTGAGACTTTGGGGTGACATTCTAGGCCTAAACCATAACCCTCCTGACAATGGAATGAAAACACCTCAGAGATTTCTGAATCTCACTCTGCCAGTTCTTCAGCCTTCCACCAGCACCCCAACTAGATCTGCCCATGCCACTGCCAGAGAGAACTGCACCTGGGCACACTGATCATTTATGCCCAAGGCCATGGAATGTAAAGATACATGGTAATTTGCTCTCAGTGTTAATGGAAAAGAAAGACTGGAAGAGAAGCATAAGAACATGGATAATCGTGACTTCCTTCTTTTGGCTTATTTCTGTGTTGCCAATGTTTCAATTGAATATGTACATCATTTTTATACTGAAAAAAAAAACAAAGTTATTTTTAAAAAGTAATTAAAATCTAACCACATCCCACTTCATGCTCAAATTCTGAACATGGTTGTTCAGTCAGGAATAAGGAACTTTTTCCTCTAACAGTTTGTTTTCACTGATAAGGGCCAGAGATGCAGGGAATAGTCTCTGTGACATGAGAGTTACAGGTACATTAGTTTGACTTAGTGTAATAGCAATACTTTACACCCTAAATGTGCTTGCCAATCACTGTCTCATTTGTCCTTGTTATAATCCTGCAAAGCAAGTCAGAGAAGCAGGATGATGTCCAGCATTATACACAAGAAAATAGAAGCTTCAAGGAACAGAAAGAGTGCTTGGGGTCACACAGAGAAAGAAATATAAAACACCAAACTCATTCACTTTTTAAAAACATGATAGCTGGGTGCATGCCATGCTTTTTTAACACCCTGCAAAGCTGTAGCTATAAATGCAGCAAGAAGAATTTTGGCATATTTGCTGTTGCATAATTATTCGAGGAGGCACAACCGCCCCGTCAACACATTTGACTAAGACACAATGAAGAGAGACAGCCCAGACTTTGGTGCCCATCAGCCTGTCGATTTAGCAGGGGCTCCATGACTCAAGATCACATCCTAGGGCCCCCTGTGGGGAGAGGGCAGCAGCAGCAGAGAGTGGACGGAGTTTGGTGGTCTGCACAGCACTAAGTCCTATGCTATCTCCTTTTCAATCCTGTTCTCAATCTCTTTAATCCCATCAAAGCAAAAGTCTTGGCTTGAGGATAATAAGTCTTTCCCACCCCCATTAACCTCCTGAGACTCCATCCTTTGTTTAACAAAGGAAGAACAGGTTTCAGGCTCATAGCCTACAACAGGCACTAGTGTCTACCTAAATATATTAATTTTTAGTGTTCTTTTAACCTTTTATCCTTCTGCTTATAGCAAGTGACACTGATTTTCCATTTAAAATGGTAACATAAAATTTCTCACTGTGTATGTTTCTGAAGGTTAAAAAAAGAAGCTATTAGATTTAATCATATGAAACCACCTGTGGCTGGATGGGTGAATGAGTAGGTGGGTGGCTGGCTGGTTGTTGGATCTCAGATCAAAAATGGTTCAAAATTGCCACTTCCATATGGCCTGGTCTAATAGCTGAATATATAATAAATAGGTAATAATGGTATAGGTAGAATAAAATATATAGATGGATATAGATATAGGTATAGATATATGACATATATATAGAAAGGCATCTGTAGATATGACCCAAACAAGAGATGGTAGATGAATGACTTCAAGAATTTTAATATTAAGATGATCATGTTAGTAAGTTGTCCTGTTCCTCAATAGGAAGACCCTGGAATCATGACAATCTGATTCTAAATGCAATTCAAGAAAAGGTATCTGGTTTCTGTAGCTTGGGTTTCACTCTGGTCCAGGGTGAGCTCCAAAGAACAGGTGCTCTAGCCCATGAAACAGGTCAGGCAAGAGCTGGAATGAGAGCCAGGGATGTCCAACCTCATTCCCTGCCATCACCTTGCTCTGGGCTTCTTTCATCTTCATTATGTAAGCTCTGTTGTAGCACAAGTGAAATACCCAGACCCTCTTTAATCTTTCAGAAACCATTTTATCCTTTTGTCTCTAACACATTTCCTCTGGAATAATCAAGTTGCCTTGAAGAGGGTTCTCAATGGTAGCAACTACCTTTTACCTGCACCATCTCTGACCTCAACTACTACCTCTCCAGGGTCAATGAGGGAAAGGCAATAGGAGAAAAGGACAAGGATCGGGTGTGGACACAGAGCTGCAGCCTCCCCTACTGGAACATAGCAAGTTGGCAGATGTATTGGGTAATACTATGTACCCCCAAGTCCTCACATACTTTTGATGGGGCTAAGTCCGGCGCTTGCTTGTGATCGGTATTGTCTAGCACTGGGACTGATGATGTGAGTGCTACACCCGCCCATGGGTGGAGCTGAGATACAATGTAAAGGAAGGCAGGTCTTCCTCTTCCGCGCTTCTGCGTCCTCTCTCTTTCTCTCTCTCTCTCTCTCTCTCTCTGTCTCTCTCCAGCACACTTGGTGCTTGCAGCTGCCATGAATGCCAGCCCCACCACACCATGCTGACTTGGAGCCAACTAAGTGTGGACTGAAACTCCCAAGAAACTGTAAGAAATAAACCTTTCCTTCCCTAATTTTGGGAGTCAGGTATTTTGCTTCAGCAATGAGCGAAAAGTAACTAAGACAGCAGAACAAGTTCATTTGTACATGAGGCTGCCCTACTTCGGAAACCCCTAGAGTTACTTATGGAAGGGTTGGAAGAAGAGTGCGTCTCTCTTTCTTCACTCCAAGTTTGGGAGGAACGCATGTATTTTTGATTATATGGAGTTTTCAAGGAGAGCTTCAGGTTCAGACCACCCATCCCAAGCCAGCAGCTAAAATAAGGCCCACAAGCTACCATTTACTTCCAAGTCTTATCCTAACAAACTCTACAACCTTGAGCATATCACTAAATATGTTGGCTTTGAGCTTACTTAAATACCAAATGAGGAATTTGACCTAAATCACTGATTGAAATCTGTGCCAGTTGCCTTGTCTTTTGTTTGTCTGTTTGTTTTCCTTTGCTTTTTTGTTTTGTTTTGTTTTTTTAATTTTTTAATGCTGAGGACCAAACCCAGGGCCTCATGCTTGAGAGACAAGCACTCTATCACTGAGTTAAATCCACAGCCCCAGTGGCTTTTCATAAATGTCCATGCCTAGGAATTGTCGAATGGAACAGTATGTGTTGAGCTTCGAATGTCTGAGTTTCCCAAGTGATTCTCATATGCAGCCAGGGTTGAGGGTATCTGGCTTCGATGATCTCGAAGTTTCTTTCTAGTGCTCCCATTCTTTGAATCCCTGGTCCTAATAGAGATGTGTGTGCCTTTCCTGTTTCCATGCATCTACACAGCCTTGGTTATTAAACATTTTTGCCTTTGCTACAATTCCACCACTTTGCTTCATCTAGATACCTATCAACATCAAAGACTGGAAGTTTGTTTTTCTACCAAAAAGGACTTTGTGCAAGGGCTTTCGTGAAACACACAGGCTTTGGATCACACAGTCTTGGTTTTGAACCCTAGTGCTGCAGCCTTGTGAAAAACCACACCATCTCCCTAAGTCTCAATCTTCTCTCTTTCAGAAATGAGGACAGCAATATGTATTTCATGGGTCACTGTGAGGAGCTGGATGTATGTGAAGCACAAAAGAGGAATACAGAGCAGTTACCAATCCCTCCCTGCAACTTGGAGGTGAGAGGAGTCTGTGCGCACAGAGGAACAAGCTGGAGAAAAGCCAGGCTGGATTTTTTTAGACTCCCTAAGTCTTTGGCTGAGCAGATCATTGCCAGCCAGAGAGACACTTAGAGCTTCAAAGTGTAGCCTCCCCACCATGAGCAGCAGCATCCTCCCTCTCATCAGCTGCAAAGAAGCAGAAACACAATCCGTTTCTACACCGTGAAAGGGAGATGCTACAAGTGTGAACTCACAGAACTGCAGGCCACAAGATAAGTAGGCCAGTGTTGGACTCCTGCAGCCAAAAGAGCAGGGGAAAGGAGGTGTGCGGTCAAAGGGAGCTAATGAGGAAACAGTCATTCTAGTGATACAGGGCAAAGAGGTGTCCGCACAGATGGAGGAGGAAAAAGACAAGCAAAATAAAAGATATTTGCCCTTTCCATCTTTGGCAGAGCCATCGAATGGATTTCTCTGACCACTGAGAATAAGCAGAGAGGAAAATGTTCAGCTCTGAAGCCGTCAGTGAAATTACTGCTACAAATTAGTGTGTGCTATCGATGCATATGCAGGCACAGGAAATAGATGAAAAGGAAGCATGCTAAAACCATGAGACTGTGTTGTCTCCAAGTGTTAAACTTGTGGGTCATTTCTAGCTTTATCCATAGGTACTGCTACGGAATGCACAACTATAACAAATAAAAATGTCTCTTCTGACCATCAAACATTGAAAGAAAGAAATGAAGCATGTTATACATGTTTACAAGGGGAAGATGAGGGACAGAAGGAAAAAGCACTTGGTTATGGGTGAGGGGAAGGAGGTTAGAGAATTAAGGTCTCAAAAGAGACAACTGCGTTTTTAAGATTCGATCAAATGATATACATGTGTACCAGTTCTGCATGATTAATGTATTAATTCTGTATTACAAACATAGACTAATAAAAAATAGACCGAAGGAAAATTTGATGGGTCGTTGTCTTAGTCACTTTCCCATTGCTGGGATAAAATACCCAATATCACATTTTAAAGGAGAAGAAGTTTGTATGGGTTCACAGTTTCAGTCCATGGTTGGCCGGCTCTGAGACAGAAACAGCATGGTGGAAGGGAATGGCAGAGGAGAGCTACTCGAGCAACGGCATCCAGGAAGCAGAG
>RJWM01008763.1:0-10823 GCA_004363535.1 Dasyprocta punctata
CCAACTCACAGGACAGGGCTGGTGTCTGGCTCTCCCCAGTCAGCCTGCGCATGGCACCAACTCACAGGGCAGGGCTGGTGTTTGGCTCTCTCCAGTCAGCCTGCGCATGGCGCCAACTCACAGGGCAGGGCTGGTGTCTGGCTCTCCCCCAGTCAGCCTGCACATGGCGCCAACTCACAGGAGAGGGCTGGTGTCTGGCTCTCCCCAGTCAGCCTGCGCATGGCCCTGCTTAGAGCTTTATCTCCAGCACATAGCCTAGTGCCTGCTTGGTAGGTGCTCAGTGTGTGCTATTTGTTATTATTATTATTATTCCAGATTTTAAAAGCATCAGAAAGTAGGAGGACATCTTCCTCCTGTCCTCTGTCTGCTTGGTCCTCACCTCTTCCAGCTCCAAGGTGGCCATCACCACCACAGATCCTTCCAGAACATCTATATGCAAAGATGAGTAAAGCACATTACCCACACAGGCGTGCACACACAAGTGCGTGTGTGTAATGACAGGGTGAGCTTTGCTTCTCACTCTGCTCTGAGCATCTGATGCTCCTACATGCTTGCCGTGGCTCACAGCAGGTGGAGTGTTCTTCCTTGGACTCAGTCACATGACTTGTTTTGGCCAATGCCATGTTGGCTGGCCAGGTGTGGGAGTATTCAGCACTTTGTGTGTGAAATGTGTTTTGCTCTCGAGCTCCCTACCCCAGGATGGGGTGAGTGCCCTGACTGACCCTTCAGTGTGTCCTGGACCCAAACTGGACCTTAGCTGCAGCCTGGAGTAAGGGAACCCCACTGAGCCCCACCTTGATCAGCTGAGCCCCAACCAGCACTTAGATCCCTGAGGATAAGATTGAGTGATTACCAATCGAAGTTTTGGGGTGGATTTTAGGCAGAATTATTGTGGGAATAGCATATCTCTGTGCCTTGTTATTCGCCAGTGTATAATGGAAATATTTCTATATAGGGAATTTCATTCTATTTTTAAAATTTTGAGACACAATTTAAGTCACTAAGTTGCCCAGGCTAGGCTTAAACTTGGGATGCTGCTGCCTCAGCCTTCCAGAGAACTGGGATTGCAGGCATGTGCCATCACATCCAGCCCTCATTCTGTTTTTAAAAACTGTACAGACTGTCATTGTTTGCATGTACTTATCTTCTACACACAAGCATATAGGTTGTTCCCAGTGTTTAGCTCACAATTCTGCAGTAAATAATCTTGTCCATACATCATTTTGTACAAATCCAAACATCTTTGTAGGATACATTTCTCAGAAGGGTAATTGCTATGTCAAAGAATATGTGCATTCCTAATTTTGACAGATATTGTCCAATTAGGCTCCACAAGAGCACTCCTAGAGAGCGTTTAAGAACACCGAGTCGCCACAGCCTTGCCAACATAGTGTATTATAAACCTTTTTAAATTTTTTGCCTGGTATGACTTAGATCTAAAACACACTCCCCCACCAAAAGCCATGTATTCAGAGGTGGGGTTGTTGGAAGGTGATTGGCTCATAAGGGTAATAACTTTATCTGCGGATTAATTTATTAAAGAGATCATAATTTGATGACACCTAGAAAGTAACAGGTGGGACCTAGTTGAGGGAGTGGATTGTGGAGTGTGATTGATCTTGGGGATTCTATTTGTGCTCTTTGTCTCTGTCTCTGTCTCTGTCTCTCTCTGTCTCTTCCTAGCTGCCATGAGGTGGGCAGCTTTTCTCCACCACACACTCCTGCCATGATGTTCCTGCCTCACACCCTAAAAGCAGCACATACAGCTGACCATGGACTGAGACCTCTGAAACCGTGAACCAAAACCAACCTCTCCTACTTCAGGTTGTCTTCCTCAGGTATTTTGTCACAGCAGCACAAAAATGGTTAACACACCATCTAATGGGGAAAACGATACCTCAGTGTAGCTTTAATCTGACTTTCTCTTGTTTGAGAGAGACTGAGAATCTTTTCAAGTGCATAGGAGCTGTTTGTGTTTTCCTTTATAGACCATCTATTCATCACCCTTTGGCTCCTTTCCATTAGACCTTTCTTCTTATTGATTTGCTTAATACATATTTGCCAACTAATCAGAGGAATGAAATAAAATGAATTTAAAAGGGACACTGAATACCATGGTTCAGTGGCTCCAATAAAGCCCAGCAGAAGCAAGAATGGACTTGGCTGGGGTTTTCTGTCTGTTTACTTGGTCTTAGGGACAATGGTTGGCTCCCATGTGACCACGAGAGGTGTGTGCCTCTCCCCCGGCCTGGAACTTTTCTATTTCACCAATGGGGCAAGACATTGTGGGATCCAGTTGCTACCCTCGTATAGGAAAATCAGAAAGGTAGGGGAGGTGACACCCATTTGGAGGGACACTGGATCAGCAGGGCATGAGATCCAGTGGGCAGATTGTTCCCACCCCAGAGGGATGGACCAGAGATGCAGCTGCTCTGAGGACATCCAGGACCCCAAGCAACTGACCTGTGCCAAAGCTGCATCTGCTCCAAAGGCCACTCTGCTGTCTTCCTTCACCTTCCTCCCTGCTTGCGCTCCCTGGGGTCACATTCCCCAACTCGTCAGCATTCAGTGCTTTTGCCCAGGCTGTGTTTTCTAGGGATCCCTGCTAACACAGAAAGGAAGCTCACTTCCACACGGGGGAGGGGGCACAGTCCACACACTGTACATGTGGTGCCCACCTCCTTAAAGCAGAATGGCTTGAGGTAAATCTACAAGTAGGGTTTAAAAGTCAAATCCTATTTATTGAACACTTACTATGTGATGACACTATGCTAAAGGTTTCACATATGTTATATCACTGAAGTCTCAGGAAGTATGGCTCTATGGAGTATGACTACCACTGTTTTACCCACAGAGGAGAATTTGGATATTTAAATTGTTTGTCCAAGATAGTAAATGATTATGGTGGCTTTCAGCCCAATCTGCTAGGCTCCACTGTTCATCTGATCCAAAGTCACAAGAAAGGCTGTCAAGAAGCCGAGCTTCTTCCCATGAGTTGTGGAAGCCATGCTGGGCCTGGGAGGAGTAACAAGAAGCCCATTTGTCCTTCCCGTGGGTTGGAAGAAGCCATGGAATGAGCAAGTGAAATGAGTGTGGGGGACTTGTGCTGTTCTCAGATCCGCTGCTGTCCTTTCCTGGTCCTCCCATCTCGGAAGCAGGTGGAACCCCTCGGAATGCATTTCCCAGCTGTATGGGGAGGCTGATGGGGAACTTGTGGGGCCCCTGGGATAGGAGGAAGGAGAGCCTGGGGTGTCCCCTTCTTCCCCACTTCTCTCTACCTTCCCTACTTCTCCTTTGAGGAACTTTTTTTGTGGTGGCCATGTCTCCCCTTCAATTCCATTTTTTGCTTAGGGACTCTATCCCTCGATTGCTTCCTACCTCCTCCTCCACCTGCTGTTCAGGCTTCTGGACAATTATCCCTTTTTGCTGTGGCTTATCTCTGGGCAGCCTCACCATTACATCTTGGGTCCTAACCTTTTTCATCCCCCATGTGACCAATTTCTGGCATTACATTTTATCTGTTTGCAATGCTTAGTGTGGGGTCTGTTTCTCTGGTCAGTGTCTGACTGATATCGATCTATTAAGAGGATATCAGCAGAACCTTCAATCCATTAGGAACAACCTGGCTCTGGAGAACTGTCTGAGCCACAAAGGGACTTTGGTTTACCCTTTGAGGAATTTTTCAGCTGCTGATTTGAGAGACAGAAGTCACCTATTTCTGAAGACTCTGTGTTCACTAAATGTTCTCCATTCATCAAAGACCCCTGCTGCTTGTCTGCCTGGTCCCAGCTGCTTAAGAAGGGGCTGGTCTGCGGGGAGTCAAAAGATGTTGATAATGAAAGTAGCAGGGAGAACAGTGATGTTTCAACCATATGTGTATGTGTGTGATTACTCTTTTATGTCCAAATTTTTTTTTCAGAAGAAAGGCAGGTTTCTTTAAATTTTGACTGTGAGAAGTTACTGAAGGCCCATGAGGTTATTTTTGTCCACAGCGAAGACAGAAGCAGACTAGTAAGGACCCCCCAGTGCCCTCATGTTATGGTTTAAATAGGAGGTGTGCCCCAAGACTCACGTGTTGAGGGCTTGATCCCCAGTGCAGAAATATTCAGAGGTGGAACCTGGAAAGAGATTGGATCATGAGCAGTGAGATAACTTCACCAATGGATTGATTCATCAACAAGTTCATAGCTCAATGGCTTATTGGGAGTTGGTGTCCAGCTGGATGGGGGAGGCCCCTGGAGGCGTGGCTTTGAGTGTATGTTGTATCCCTGGCCCGTTCCTTGCTGGTTCTTCCCCTGTCTCTCTGCTTCCTGGTTGCCATGAGGTGAACAGCTTTCCTCTTCTACGCTCTCTACCATAATGTTTCTGACTCTTGATTGTCCTAAAAGCAATGGAGCTAGAATACCATGGACTGGACCCTCTGAAACTGTGAGCCAAACTAAGTCTTTCCCCCTCTAAGTCAACTCAGATGTTTGGTCACAGTGACAAAACAAAATATGACTAATACACTTGCAGTGCTTCATAGAACACAGCTTGGACAAGCAATAAAGGAAGCTCAATTTTGGCCCTGAGAGCCTGCCAGATTTGAGCTGAGGTTCTGGCTTTGTGACTTATTGCACTGTGACCTTGCATGAGGGACTTAGCATCTCTGAGTCTTGGCCTCCTCACCTATAAATGGAGGTGTGAAATGAATGAATGCACATGTGAAGAGCCCCTGTGCCCTCCAGAAATATTGGTTTAGAAACAACTGAAGTCACCACATTGAAGCTGGGGCACAGGCATTAGCAGGGCCAGGACTGCACCACCCTCACCTTAGTGTCCGGCCCATGTAGGAGTTCACCTAGTTCCAAGGGGCGGAGACCTGTGAAAGTTAGTTCCTGTAGCATGAAGGCCCATGGGTGGAGGCAGGGCAATCTTAGATCTCAGTGGCAAGAGCTGTAGCTGGGCTCCACCACAACTGAGAAGCCCCACCCCGTGAAAATCCTTCTTGGTGTTCTTTTTTCTCTGCACATAGATGCCATCTGTCCTCCTCAATCTACTTGTAACTGGTCCATCGAGGCACCCCAAAAGTCATCCCCACCTCCCAAACCCACACAAGAGCAGATCACAAAGCAGTGACAGCCTACACTTGGAACTGAATTGCCTAAGTTCAGCTCTTAGCTCTTCCCTTTCCTATCTGGGTGACCTTGGACTTGTTCCACATGTCTGTGTGGGTGTCCTGTGGAAACCTGCAGGCACCTGTTTCCTCCTCTGTTGATTGGGGATTATCTCAGCATCTGCCTCCTGAGATTTTATAAAGTTTAAGTGAGTTAATCCGCGTGCAGTGGGTACAGCTGCCTGGCATGCAGTAAGTGCTCAGCGAACATCAGTGTTTCGTTATACCCGGTGCTCCAGTTCACCTCCTGTCTTTGGTCAGCTCCCAGCAGCAGCCCCTGAAACGCGAGAAAGGTTATCAGGAAGGGTCTGTATGGGAAGTTGAAAGCCGAACAGGGAAATAGGGTCCTAAGCAGGGTGTGGCCCTGGTGAAGTTCCAGGGAGAGTTCTGAATTCTGCAGGGGGCGCTCTGCAGGCCGTGTGGGTGAGGAGGGAACTGGAGAGTGTGTACCCCACCTGGTCATCAGAGCTAAGGACATTCCCAGACGGGCCGGCTCTGGATGTCACCCCCAGGGGCAGTTGGCCCATGTGAACTTGGAGAGGGACTCCAGGGGCTCCGGATGGAGCAGGGGCAACGCGGGAGTGTGGCGGGGGCCCTGCCGGCCGCGTAAACGGCCCGTACAAGGTCAGACTGCGGGCAGGATGGGGCTAACCAGCCAGGGCTGTGGGGCCTGGTGGTCATCCTCGGACAGAGACGCTCCTCCGTCAGCGTCATGCTGGGTCCCCTGCTGATGCAAAGACGGCGAGGACGACAGAAGCAGTGCGGGCCTGGCTTTGTGATGGCGTTGGGACAGGGTTCCCCAATTGCCCTGCAGGCCTGTTTTGTTTTGTTTCGTTTGAATTCTGTTTTTGTTTTGCTTTTGGTACTGGAGATGAAGCCGAGGCTCTTCTTACTGAGCTCCGTCCCAGCCCTTTTTCATTTTTGAGGCAGGTTCTTGCTAGGTTGCCCAGGCTAGGCTTGAACTTGCGATCCTCCTGTCTCAGCCTCCCAGAGTGCAGGAATTCCAGCACGCATCTCCACGCCCGGCTCACATCTTGCCGGCCGCAGTAGCCGGCTCACAGTCCTGCCGCTCTGATTTCCGGGGTGCTCCACACCCACGCCCACCGCCCACCTCCCTGACCCATCGGCCCCAGTGGCACCTCCTTCCCGGCTCATCTGAAGCCATCCGCGAGGAGAGCTTCCGAGGCGCAGCCGGGAGACGCCAGAGCAAAGCCCACAGCGACAGGACGTCTTGGTGTTGGAGCTTCAGGAATGGCTCTGCCAGATTCAGACGCACTAAGGGCCTCAGTTTCCCCAGTCTAACAAAGGAGGACCCAGCTAAGGGCTTTGCTGCCCACCGGGTAAAGCGGCGAACACGCAGACAAGCAGGCCACGGCCGCGTCCACAGCCAGCGCTGCCGCTCCGCCTCGTCCCCTCTGGGCGTGGTTCCTTGTTCGCTGGGCACTGTGGTTGCCCCGCCCTCTTCCCCGGGGCTCCCGCCGGTAGGAGGTGGAGATTCGGCGCCGGCAGGAGCACGGCCCTGGCGCGGCCTGCGTGGTGGATGACACGCGAGGCCACGCGTTCTCTGGGACGAAGCCATAGGGTCGGGGCTGGGGAGAGGCTGGGGGACGCTGCTCTAGGGGCAGAGTTTCTGTTTGGGGTGACGCAATGCTCTGGAATGAGATAGTGTGAAGGTTGCATCATCTTGCAAATGTATTAAAATCCACCGAATTGTTCATGCGAACATGGTGCGAGTCAGCACAAACGAAGGAGAGGGTGTATCTCAGGTCAGCAAAGCGAGAGCGGGTGCTGTGTGGGGCCGCACACGGGCACTGGATGAGCCACCTTTCCAGGGTACTTGCGGTGGCCGCTTGACTGCTCTCCCCACCTGCCCTGCTCCCCAAGTGAGTTCACACCGTTCCTGTTCTCTGAACTGTTCCACGGCTCCCATCTCCCGGAGTAACAGGTCAAGTCTTTGCAGCAGCCTACAGTACTCTGTGTCACCTGCTCCTGGCTTTCTCTTGCATCTTATCTCTTGGGAGTCTTCCTTGATCTGCTCTGCTTGAGTCATGGTAGCCTCTCACTGCTCCTAAAAACATATACTGGTTATGTCTGTACCCCAGGACCTTTGCACATGCTGTTTCCACTTTCTGGAACAAAGCTCACCTAGAGATCTGCTGAACCTGCTCTTTCACTCACTTTTAGTTGTTGCTCAATGCTGTGTTCTCAATAAGACCTTTACCAACACAGACTACTTAAAATAGAAAGTCCCTGCCCTGCACTCCCTGGCATATTTCCCTTCCCTTTTTAGTTTCTTTCTTTTCTTCTCTCTCTCCATTTTTACTTTCTTTCTTTTTTTTCTCTCTCTCTCTTTTGTTTCTTTCTTTCCTTCTTTTTTCTCTATTGGGGCTTGAACCCAGGGCCTTTACACTGAGCCCTAGCCCTTTTTAAATTTTATTTTGAGGAAGCATCTTATTAAATTGTAAACTTGCAGTCCTCCTGCCTCGGTCTCCTGAGGAGCTAGAATCATAGGTCAGCAAGTACTCAGTCCTTTTTGACTGAGTACATAAATGGTAGCTCTTATGATAATAAACTTTTGAGACTTTTAATCTTTCCATCTTCCTCTCCTGGGAGTCTCCTGCAGGTTTTAACTGGGCATCTCTTCCACACTTCTCTCTTCCTCCAGCTCATCCCTGTCCGTCACTGGGTTTGGAAGCAATGTCCTTGTAGTATAGTTACAAAGTTACTCCAGGAGAGTTCCATCTTGCTTTGAACCAAGCCCTTTTTTTCTTTAAAAGACACTAAACCCCCTGCTGAATTCTTCAGTGTAATGAAATTAGTTTTCCAGAGCTGAGGTGGAAGCTAATTTGTGTATTGCTGTCAGCAGAAAGCTTGGGAATTAATTGCCTCTGCTAACCTTGCTGAGATCTGACCATGGAACGTTCAATGTGCAAGCCCCCGTCTCCGCTGTGGGGTCTGCAGGCCGCCTTCTTCTCCTTCCAGTAGAAGAGTGGAATTTTTACTGGGTTCGAAATCAAGATGGGGAATGAACTACAGCAGGAGGAGTCCTTAGATTGGGAGGCAGATTGTAGAACTTGGGCATCTAGAAATAGCTCTGGAGTACTTTGGTTAGGCTATTCTTTTAGAACCTTTTGAGGGAGGACTATAGTTTGAGTAATTTTAATCACACAAGTCATACAGAAATTATTTTCATAAAAAATGTAAGATTTACTAATACAGCTAATATTCCTTCTGGCTACCCCTCCATGCCTCTGATATTTCTGTCATACGTTAGATTTTTTATTTTTTTATTTTTTGTAACATTGGGGTTTGAAACCAGGGCCTTTATATTGAGTTATATCCCCAGCCCGTTTTTATTTTTTATTTTGAGATAGCAAAGTCGCTAAATGATCCAGGCTGGGTTCAAACTTGCAATCCTCCTGCCTCAGCCTCCCGGAGTGCTGGGGTTTCAGACTTGCACAGCTGTGCCTGGCTCCAGATGATTTTTTAGTGCGTGTATATATTGATACAGCCATGCGTCATTTAATGACGGGCGCGCGCTGAGCGCTGTGTTGTTAGGGGATTTCATTGTTCTGTAAACCTCAGTGGTGCACGTACAGGCAAAGTAGCAGACTCCCAGTGGGGGACCTTGTGGGGTCGCCCTTGCCCGTGTGGCATGTCATTGTGTGACTGATTGCAGTACTGTTTTGTGACAGTGTGTGTCCCATAAATGCTGGTTACACTTTACCACAACTTGCTTCTCTCCACCCAACATTCAGTCTCTGGCTTATTTCCGGGTATATTTCTCATGTTCCTGGGCCTTGCCCTGGTTTTCCACAGCGCAGGCGCCCTGAGACTTAGCCATGTTCCTGCTGTTGAATGTTTAGGCTGCTTTCAGCTCCTGCCTGTTGCCGGCTGCACCGTGATGAGCCTTCTCGGTCCAGCCCCTCTCTCGGGCAGACACTCTCGGGCAGACACTGAGAGACCGCGCAGGTGGTGCGCGACTGTGTCTTCCGAGGTAAGGGAGCTGAACGCACTAAATTCAGCATTGTGTCCTGGATACCCAGGTATAATTGGGGACCCATGTGGCCTAGGCTTTGCTGTGTCTCAATTCCAAAAGCAACAAATTGACAGAAAAATATAATTGAACACAATTCCATTTTTGGCTTGGTTGCTTGGGAAGCTCCCAAAGGTAGTATCAGAATGGGGGTCAAAGTTAGGGGGTACATTTCTCTGTGAATTTCTCCCAGGTGCTGTGGCGTTCTTTTTGTTTCAGATAAAATTGTTTCTCTTTGTTGAGCTAAGTGAGATAGCAAATAAACTGTAGGAAGAATGCTTAGATGGGGAGGCAGATTCTAAAACTTGGGAATCTAGAAATAGCTTTGGAACTCACAGCCATATAGTCTGGATCAGCAGTGTGTGGGTTTAAGTCACTTCACAATAAGCATCAGTATATTATTATTATCATTAGCATTAGCATTAGCAGTACTGAGGATTGGTTTACATTCCCAACTTTTTAAAAAATTATTATTATTATTATTATTTTTTATTTAAGAGAAAAAAAAGACATAAGAAAGACAAAAAGCAAAAGAGACAAACAAATGACTAGAGTGAATGCACAGCAGTAACATTCCAGGTTTACAAAACAGGATGATAGAAACTTGACAATGGTTGCAATATTGCGTATCGTTATCTTCAAAATGGTTGTTTACATTAACAGATATAGACGTATAAAACTGATCTAATCATATGAATATTAACTGTTCTTTCACAATATCTAATACATTCAGCAATATGTTCATTTTAGTTATCTTACATATACATATATACAGATTTATAGCTTTTCCTTTTCCCTTCCCTCTGAGATAAGATCTTAAAGTTGCTCAGGCTGGGATAAAACCTACCATCCTCCTGCCTCAGCCTCCCGAGTGCTGGGATTACAGGCATGCACCGTCATGCCCGTCTTTAGAATTTCTTAATTATGAACAAAATTTAAACATACCCAGGACTGGAGACAACAGAATGATCACCCCACCTGGACCCATCGTTCGTCTTCAGCCACAGGCAGCAGATGGCTCTGGTTTTTCCCGCCGTGTGACACATCCCGGGCTACGCCTGGCTCAGTTCCTACAAACGTACCTCATTTATCTTCACGGTGGCTTTGAACCCTCAAATCCGAAGGGTGCCCCGTCATTCATCTTGCCAGCCTCCCGGGGATGGACGTGTACGTTTTTTCCACGCCAGTGTCTCACTACAAAGAAGGCTGCCAGGAAGGTATTTTCACATCCATCTCCGGGCACAGGCGTGAGTCAATCTACCCGTCATTCCTGGGCGTGGCACTGCTGAGTCCAAGGGGTTACACTGAACCCCGAGAGTGCCGCAGAGGGCCCACTCGTGAAATTACATCCTCGCGTTCACTGATTGTATCTGGTCTTCTCACCTGCTCCCCAACACAAGGCGTTATCACGCTTTTTATCTTTTAAATATTCTCTTCTAGCTGTGTCCTCAGTTGACCTTTTCCAGCTTGAATAGCGAGATCGGTGTAATAAGTGGAAGAGTCAACCACGCAGAACAGGATGGAGACAGCAGACAGCGCTGGTCACAGTGAGGGCGCGGCTTTGGTCACCTTTTGCTTGGGTCCCGTGGTTGTGTGTGCGCACGTATGAAGCAGGCTGTGATGTGAGAACGT
>RJWM01008763.1:10923-71338 GCA_004363535.1 Dasyprocta punctata
CTTGCGCTTGCCAGGGCAGGCGCTTAAGCCACTGAGCCAAGCTCCCGGCCCTGGTTTTTTGAGGCAGGGTCGCACTATGTAGCTCAGGTCGGCCTTGCGCCGCCTTGTGGCCCAAGCCGGCCTCGAACTCACAACGCTCCGCCTACCTCAGCCTCCCGAGTGCTGGGATTAAAGGCGTGCGCCACCACGCCCGGCTGAGAACGTTTCTTCATGTGGGTCTTCGTCCACAGAGCTGGGAGAGAGCTGCTCCGTCGTGTGGGCAGCTGTTTTCTAGAAAGATCTAGAAAGATCTCTGCTTTCTCTGCTCTCACGGAGGAACAGGAAGCGGCCCCGCCCACTCTGCTCGCAGTCCCCCTTCCCTCCTGTGCCCTTTGTGTCCTCTGAGGCGGACGTCCTGACACAAGCTGGATTCAGTCCCAGTCGCTGCTGGTCACCCCGGTCACCTCATCACGGGTCACCTCAGGTCACGGTGCTGATAGCTGGGGACAGCTCAGGGGGGATGCTGGTGACAAAGTGCTGCTTATATCCAGGGTGGCTTTGGTCTCAGCGGGGGTCATGCTGTACATTTCAGGGCCCTCGGGCTTCCCAGTGCCCGATGCCAGCTGTGGCTGCCAGGGTGAAATGTCCCTGCCGCCTCCTTTGGGTGCCGCCTCTGGCCTGGAGCACCCACAGGGGAGCTCTCTCTGCTGGGCTGGGGAGGCGGGAACAACGGCTACGGCTGCACCCTGAGGACAACTCTGTCACCTTCCCCGCACTGACGCCTGCCCTGGGGCCTTGGCGTGTGTCACTGTTCTGCGTGGATCGCTGTAGGCCCTGCACAAACACACAGGTGCACACAGAGACACACACCCAGGCAGCCCTCCCCTCCTCTCCTCCCCGGAGCCCGCACATCAGGACGGCCGCACTGTGTCACAGCACACTGTCGCTCGCACACACGCCCCCACACCCGCGAGGCTCTCCTGACTCCTCCGTCCTTCATAGGCGATGGAGCCCCTGCAGTGCTGGCACACCCTCAGCAAGGGCAGCGCCCGGGTTGTCCTATCTGCAGGTGACTCCAGGAATAGCGTCCAGGACCTAGCTGGTGCTCAATAGCTGCTTTGGAGATGAGACTGTGAATACTTTCCATCCTATTTGGAGAGGCACAGATGGGCTGGTGGCCGTTGCCTTGGGAACCGCATCACCCTCTCCCAGGATGGCCCCAGGGCCCGGCGGGAGGACTCCTGGTCAAGGTCGAGGCAGGAGACTCACAAGAGAGAGTCCATTCTGGGTGCTAAGGGGTGAGGAGTGGGGGCCACCTACACCCTGGCTGTTGCATGGAGTCACTGATAGGAGCTGGACTTCTGGCCAAGGGACTTGGCCAACCCCTGATGATATCTCAGCAAGGGAGCAGGGAAGTGCACACCTCAACCTCTCTCTGGTCCCACCCCTAAACCCTCCATCAAGGCCTCCCATTTGCTTAACCCAGTGGCCAAGGGAACCTTGTGATGCGATCCACACAGGTCAGACAGACAGAGAGACACACATGCTCTGGAGGAGAAACAGATGGTAACTGCAGCAGTGATTTATCTCAGGGGACAGTAAGAGTGTGGGCTTTGAGGACCCTGGTGGAAGTGGTTAGGAGCTCTGATCCCTGGGTTTAAGTCCTGCCTATTCTACCCCACGAGACAGGTCACCTCCCCGAACCTCAGTTTCCTCCTCTGTGAAACGGGCACAACAATAGTGCCTACCACGAAGAGTCATGTGGGCTTGAACACGTTCTGTCGCACGATCAAGTGCTTAGTCACATGACGAGCCCAGGGTAAATGCTGCTACCTTTTGTGAGTAGTATGTGCACTGCCTTTAGGAACACTACTCTCCGAGGCTTCCAGAGGCTTGGATGGGAGGAGAAAATGATTAAGACCGTTTGTTGATGAAAGAGGTTTTGCAGATGAAGAAACAAGATGTCATGACGGCGACTTAGTTTTCTGGTGTGAAAAACAGCTCCCTCTTCTTTTCCACTAAGAAGCCTGACCCCAGCTTTGAAATGATAATTGTTTGTCCAAATTTGATTTATTTATTTTTTTCTCGCTTACAGCCCCGTCGTCTTTTTTTTTGAAAAAATAATTTATAAGCTGATGGAAGCTATTTGAATGGAGAGATTAAAGTAGTTTTCATTTGCTACTTTTCAGTATCTTAATCTCCTGAAGAAAAATGGCTGAGGCTCTCTACAAAGGGTGGGAGGTGTGTTTTTGATAGTTGATGTTTACATTCCGTGTTTTTCACAATCTTCCTTCATTTCCTGGCGTCAGTGGGTAGAACCATTCTGCTACCCACATCCCCCCGGGCCACAGTGGAAGGAAAGGTGGGCAGGGCCAGGGCGGAGGCTGCTGCAATGGAGAATTCAAGGGGCAAGCTTGCTTTGCACAAAAGACGCCAAGGAAGGGAAGGATTGATGATGCGTGTTCCAGCAAAGGAATACGCCATGTCGTAGGAAGAAAATGAACATAGATAGTTACTTATTATCATTTAAAATTATTGTTATTATTATTTTGCCACACCACGACTGAACCTGGGGACTCACACATGCTAGGCAAGTGATCGATCCCTGTGCTGCATTCCTATCCCTAGTTTTAAAGTAAAGGCAAAGAGGTTGGAATCAGTGGAGGATTCTCTGAGCCACTAGAGACGAGTTCTCCGACTGTCTCTGACACACAAAGTATATGATGATTAAATGCGAATGTAATATTTAGGAAAAGAGAACAGCAAACATTCCCTAGCTGCTAGTGCCCTGGATATTTCTGGGAACACTGGGTTGAGAGTCCAAGAACTTGATTCAGGAACTTCCTGTTTGGTTTGTAGCTGTCCCAAGACACTAAACTTCTCAGCTTCACATCCTCGCTTTAATATCTCCACTGCTTACTTTGCAGTGCAAAAACCTTTAAAGAATATAAAGCTTTTCATAAGAACATAGCACATGTTTAAGTGTAATAATCAGCAAATGCCCAATATCCATTCAGCCACCAAGTACTCACTGTTCATAGGCTATAAATCAGGCACTGTGTTAGGCTCTGGGGCTACCAGGGTGCTTGCTTTGAAGGATACACGAAAACAGGGCTGGGTGGGGAAGATGGGTAGCAACACATCAGGATTAAACTACCCTAAGACCTTTATATTGTCGTGGAAGAGAGTAGAATTCATTAATTTTAAGTTAAGTCAATAAACTAAAAGATAGAAGATAACCACTGGAAGAATACAAAATAAACATGTATGTATATGTACAGGTATATGTATATGTGTATAACTTTCAAAGTAACTGTGGGGGAAACAGAGGGCAGAAAAGGCAGAGAAAGGGACCATGGAAAAAGTAGAGCAAACAGAAAAGTACTAAATAAGACAAAAGTTCAACACAGTAGTAATGATAATAAATATAAATGGCCTAAACTCACTAGTTAAAAGATAGAGATCAAAGATGGGACAGGGTGGCAGGGAATCCAGCCACATCTAACACATAAAAACAGAGAAAGTTTGAACTAAAGCATGGTAATTTTCCAGAGATGGATTATGGTTATGTCAAACACAGTTTTTATTGCTATTTATACTTCCACTCTTTAGATATTGTATAAAAAAGCACAGATTAAATCAAATTAGCAGGGTACAAATAAAGGGTGACAGAGAAAATGAAATAATTTATTGAGTCAGGTATTATACTAGGTGGTTTTAAAAGGGAAGAAACTGGTTTAGGATAGAAATGTACACTCTTGTGTGACTATTTGCTTGAACACTCAGACTTTGGCATCAGAGGACCTGATCTTAGTTTCCAATTCATTTTTTTTTGTTCATTTAATCATTTGACTAATATTTATTGAATACCTGCTATAGACTAAGAAGTCTACTAGTCATCTTTAGCCATGACTTCTTGTATCAGTTATCTGTGGACAAAATAATGCTGCATAAGAACCACCCCCTACACGTACACACACAAAACCCCAGTGCATATAACAATATACATGTGCTATTTCTCGCTAGTCTATGGGTTGTCTGGGTGGTAGTGGTGTGCTGGGCAGGGCTTGGTTTCTCTTTCAGAGCATGCTGTGAGCATGCTCAGAAAGAGCATGGTGGGACTCTGGGAACCTGTTGGTCTAGGATGTTTTGTTTAAGAGGCCTGTGTGTCCTCTCATCTTCTAGGAGGCAAGCTTGGACTTGTCATGGTAAAGCAGGAGAAAGAGAGGAAGAGGGAGTGGGAGAGAGAGAAGAAGAGGGAGAGGAAGTTAGGGGACAAGGGTGGGGACAGAGGAGAGAGAGAGAGAGCCTGCAATCTCTCTTAAAGTTCGAGCTCATGATGTTTTACCGGCTGAAGCAAATCACAGACCAAATCTGCTTCAGGGGGCGGAGGAACCAAGTCACTTCCTTGCTGGACACAGAGCTGCAGAAATCACACTGCGATTTGGAGTCCTATTGCAAGGGGGATGGGTACAGGGGAAGGAAGAATTTCGGCAACCGATCCACCACACACTCAGCTATGCAGAGATCACATCAGACCCCATGCAGTGTTATTGCACAGATACAGCTCAGTGGTACCTATAAAGCCAGGCTTGCAGGAGGCATTCGGCCAATAGTAGCCATCACTACAGCTGCTGTTGTTGTGGTCATTCATATTATTATCGATCTGTGTCCTCCCCATCCCTGGGGGGTTTGCTCAGTGCAGTTCAGGAGTTCCAATCTCCAAGTCAGCTTTGCTGTCGCATGCCTGATTGCTTTTCCTCTTAATAAAGGAGCAAGCCAGCTGATGGAAAACTTCCTTGATTTGGCAAAGGCAGATGCCACTGTGTGTTAGCATCCTCTGGCCACTGGCTGTCACGGGAGCCAGGGCAGAGATCTATTTAGAGAACATGTAGGTGCCTTTCGCTTTTGCCATCAGAACTGTGCCAGGGATGGAGCCGCATCTGAAATCAGGGCAGAAAGGTCCTGACGGAAGACAGCCCCTTGGATGGCCGTCTGCATTGGGCCATTAATTGCTTAGTGAGGTCTGGTTTCCTCCGGTTCATGAATGATGCCAGCAACTGACTATGAATGATTTATTTACTTTTATTTCCCAAGGAGAGAGGTTGAACCCAGAGACAGACATGCGGCATCGGCTGCAGTTTTGCTAAATCTACAGTGCTGCTCGCAATACCTCAGCAGGATGCGTTCTCTTTACACCGAGCTGGGGGAAAACAGGCCTTGTCCAGTCTGGCCTGTGCTCAGGCTTCTGTTCATTGCAAGCAAAGAATCACCAAGATCTTTTCTCCCCCGTGTAGGATAAACTTCAACTGGCGTTGGTATTACAGGCTCGACTTCAGCTTCCCTTCCATATGGGAGGCACCGGCGTTTGCAAAAAGAAGCAACATTTCTGGAGAAGAGCGGAACAAATGTATTGATAGAAATCCCCATGAATCTTAATGTTTTAAAGGGAAGGAAACCTTCTTTTGATTTCCATCCCCAAACATGAGAAGAGCCAGAGAAGAAATGTGTCGGTGATTCATCAGAAAACAGACAGATTCTCATTTCTCTTATTTTAGAAGTAGCTGTCTAGGTACTGGGTGCTGTCGAATGAGAGAAGGATTATATTTGGAAATCCTAATTGCGGAGAGGTTTTCTTTAAAAAGCAGACTGAAGCCAAACTGGCTCCCACGGATGCTGCTTTGGCTGTTTCTTTCTTTTTTTTTTCCTCTTCAATCCTTATGATACCCTCAAAGTAGATCATGTATGGAATTAAAAGAGCCCATTCCCCCCCCCCATCCTTGATGTTTACTTGACTTTGTAGCTCTCCTTGGGAAGACACAATCCCATGCTCCGTCACTTTAAAGAAACAGAGTCAGGAAACGTATGATGTTTTGTAAAGTTAGGACACTCAACTTGAATAGACAGAAGCAAAGAGATGAATAGGGAGGGACTGTATTGATTTATACTAGGAAAGAATGAAGCAGCTTCAGATATGGCTGGGACCAGGTGCCCAAATGATCACAGCAAGAGTCTTTCTCGCGTCCCACTTGTGCACAGACTTCAGTGTCAGGCTGCAAGATGTAAAGACTTACGTTCTATCAGCCTAGTGACCCTAGTGAGAAAGATTTTTTTTCAGTGCTGGGGATGGAACCCAGGCTGTTGTGCATGCTAGACAAGCAATGTACCACTGAGCTACACCGCCAGCCCAAGATAAATCCCTTTCTCAACCAGCAAAAGTTCCAGATAGGAACCTCACGGATTTGCAAGGGGTTGCCTGACCTTTTCGGCACTGACCGTTGTGTGTAGGGGCTGATGCCGATGTCTGGGTTGGGTGCAGGCCTGCACCAGTGAGATCTCACGGACTGATGGTGGTGAAGAGTGGTTTTCCAGTAGGACGATGAGGAGCAGGAAAATGAGCACTGTGCAGGCAGAGGTAACAGATGGTCTTGAGGCTAGTGTGCTAGGCTGGGTCCTCCAGGAAGTGGACACCAAGCCAGGAGCGAGTGTGCGAGGATTTAAGGAGGATGGACCACGGCGGGAAGTAGGCAGAGGCCAGGGAAGGCTTAGAGGCCATCAGACCCCGAGCCAGGGCGGGAGAAGGAAGGTTGGGTGGGACTGTCCCAGACTTCGCCACAGTCTCAGAAGGCCCAGTGAGGCCTCGGGGGCCTCCAACTGCAGTCTGTGCCAGTCCCCATCCTGCAGGAGCGGCCTGCTGTAGCATCCCTTCCGTGCTCTGTGTTCAGCTGCTCGCAGCCTGTGGGAGGCATGGCCTCGTTTGCCCTGGTGGACTTGAGCATGTGCTAGCTGGGGCCCTTAGTGCGTTAAGCTTCTGGTACTAGGGGTCTATGAGTCCCTTCCTCATGGCTGCTGCGGGTCATTAAGTCATATTCAGTGTCTCATTGATTAAAGATGCTTGCCTAGCTGTTAGGTCAGTTGATTACAAATAACGTATCATCTCAACTCCCATTTGACAGATGGGAAAGGTGAGGCAGGAGAGGATACAATTAGTCCAAGGCCATTCCAGTACTCAGTGACACCTGAGTACTGTCCCCTTGTCCATCCCGACCGCTCTGTACTGGGATGGATGGTGTCCCCAAATCCATGTCTACCTGGAGCCTCAAAATGTGGCCTTATTTGGAAATAAAGTCTTTACAGATACAAGTACATAGGCTGAGATGAGGTCATGTTGTCAGTGTAAGCCCTGGATCTAGTATAATGGATGTCCTTACACAAAGGGAGAGAGAGAGAGAGAGAGAGAGAGAGAGAGAGAGAGAGAGGCCTGAGACAAAATGAAAGTTCAAATCCCACCTGTTTGTGGAACCATCTGTCCATCCATTCATCCATCTGTCTATCCACCCATTCATCCTTCTACCCATCCACCCACCTATCTGCTCATTCACGCACTCATTCACCCATCCATCCATCCATCTATTCATCCATTCACTAACTCACCCAACCTATATCTATTGCACATCAATTATACATTAAATGCTATTCTAGATTCTGGGGATACAGCTGTGGTGTCTGTTGTCATGGAACTAGGTGTCACTAGACAACTAGGTGTCTGCAGTCATGGAACTTAAATTGGCCAAGATGAGTACCTCTTTCTGTCATCACCTCTGTCTAATAATGAACTGTCAGATGATGGTTAAGGGCTATGCAGAGAACCATGAGGCGCTGAGGTGATGGGGGAAGGACTCTTTGAGGGAGTGACCTACGCTGGGACCTGAATGACAAGAGGAAAACTCTCCATGCAAGGATGGGGTGGCGGTGCTGGTGGTGCAGTCCAGGCGGAAGCTGATGCCAAGGCCCTGAGGTGGGATGAAGCTTGAGAGTTTGATCCACAGAACGAAGGCTTAAGGCTGGACAGTGAGGTGAGATGGACGGGTTGTTGGGCATAGGGTCTGCGAGGGAGGAGTTGGGAAAGAAGGACAGATGATTCAGGGCCTGGCAGTCGATTATTTGGACTTGTTTGTTTCTGCTGCTTGCTTGAGTGCGGTGAAAAGATACCAGAGATTTTCAAGCTAGGCGATGGCAGGTCCTGGCTTGATTTTCAATGTGTACCTTTGGCTGTGGTAGAGGATGGACCACAAGAGACAGGGAGGCCACAGAGAAAGTTCCAGACAAGTGCTGCAGCGACTGAGAGGCTGAAAACTCAGCTCTGCAAGATCTACCTTGACAATAAAGCTTTTTTCTCCAGCTATGCTGGTTTCTGTTTCTCGCAATCAAATACATGGTGGTTATGACTGCAGTTTTTGAATGCCGTATCTTAGCTCTCCTCACCATGCTGGGGGCTTCAGTGAAGTTAGCAATGTTTTCTTTTAATATATCTTGCATTTTGTTTTCTTCATCTGTACTCTTTCCCTCCCTCTGTTTCCAATACTCCATTCATCTCTACTGGAGCCCACCTTGCCTTGATTGCTGAGAAAACTTATGTGCCTGAGCTTTTCTTCTTGCTTTGCAACATGCCTGTCATTAGCTATCAGGCTGGGATAAAGCTCAGTGGTAGGGCTCTTGCCTCACATGCAGGAGGCCCTGGGTTTGAGCTGGGTGTTTCCTCCTGATAACATTGGCATTTTCACTGGCTTCAGGCCCAGTAGGCTTTTGCTGAATGTGTGCTGAGCTTTCTAGGAGCTCTTTCATGGGGTTCAGTCTCTGCAGACATCCAGGGAGGTTGACATTCTTACCCCATTTTGCAGATGAAGGTGGGGAATCTTAGAACCTCTGTTCCTTTTCCCTGCAATGAATCATGGGAATGTCAGGATGGGCCAATGAGGACAGAAGATTTTTACCCTTCCAGGTGGCTTGAGAATTAGAGTCTTACCCCTTTCCAGACCCTCACGTCAGGTGTAAAGACAGATGCAGACCCTGTCCTCAGGGATGGAAAGCAGTCAGTGACTGTGGCATCAATCTCGGATGATGATCTGGACCTGATCTTCATCTTTGCTCAGAGAGAAGCATCTGGAATACAGAGGGCTTTTTGCAGACCCCCCTCAGCTATGGACTTGTCCCTTTTGCATGTAATTCAGGGTGGTCACTTGGGATCAGGATGGATGCCACAGGCTGCCATGGAAATCACTCGTGCCACGGGGCAGAGAACAGGCAGCACTGGGAGGGATTGAGGGAGTCCTGGGGGAGCAGACGCCCTGAGCCTGGCCCAGGCAGGCCCGTCAGTGTTGTCCATGCTACACAGAGCATCAAAGCATGGGCTCCAATGTCCCTGCTTGTTTACTTGCTAGAGTATTACCTTGAACAAATATCTTCCTCTCTCTGAGCCTCGGTCTTCTCACCTGAGAAATGGGAATCAATCTTAGGGTCTGCTTTCACCATTGCCATAAGTATTTAACAATATCTGGATTGTAAAGAACTTAACTGAGGTCTTGGGAATTTGCTGTTATCACCTGTGATACACTCTGGTGGGCCTAGCGGGTATCAGACAAGAGGAACTTCAGTCTGGACTAGCGTTACCAGGGAGGTCTTCCCAGAGGAAAGGACTTCTAGGTTTCTAAAGGTGGCAAGGACAGAGATGGTATTCGTTTCCTCTCCTGTATTTTCAGCTTCTAGAATATGAGTCAACCCTCCACGTTTGCTTGTTGAGTGAATGCGTGAGAGACTGGCTAGGGTCTTGAAGGAAGGATGGACTATGCATGTAGAAGGACTTTTGGACAATTCTCTTTCCAGGGACTATATTTATGACAGGAAACTAACCCAGACCATTTTTGTAATTTTCTTTGTGACGTGGAGATCACCCCTTTTGGGGGTTCCACAAACCCACCGCAGTGTGGTGCCGCTTCAGCTCCCCTGGCGTGGCCTCTGCCGCCGCCGCCGAGTGTTTAAACGCCCCCATTGTCGGATATTTAGGTTGTTTCTGATTTGTCATTATTATCAGCGACACAGTGATGACGATCTTCGTGCACCCATGCAATGGTTTCCTTAGGTTAAATTCCAGACGGAGTCTCGTGACTCTCATGTAGGTCCGGATCATTGCTGACATTTTGGACGCGGAGCTCTGGCTCACCCCGCGGAAAGTCTGGGTCACTTCACCCTGCACCGCGCTGCCCAGTGGTTCTCATGGCCTCACCGCTGCCTGTCTCCTCCCCCCACCCCGGTTCTGCAGCACTTCCCTGCTTGGCGAGTGGGAATCCTTGCGAGCGGTCCTCTCTCCCTTTCCCAAGCCTGCCGAATATCTGTCATGTCGTGTTAGGATTGTGTAAGCGTGATGCCGAGAATCTCTTTGGATGACAGATGCTCCCCAGATGTTGAGCAGATTCTGGGGTGGGGAGGGGGGAATGCTTGGGGTTTTGGGGGGGGCTGGTCACGTGGCCTTGCCACCCCCCCACCCTGCTTCCCTGGTCCCCGCGGAGGTAACCTTATTCAATCTCTTCCCACTTCACATAACAGAAATAAGCATCTGCTATAAGAAGCCTCCCACAGTTCTTTTATAGTGCTTGTCACACTGTTTTATAATCTGGGGGCTCTTCTCTGTCTCTTCCATTAGCCTGTAGCTTAGAGGAATAGACTCCCAGCATTTGGCATAGGGTAACAATAAAAAATAAAGTGAGGGTAGTATGACCCTAATAAACTAATGATGTAGGTGCTATTTTACAGATCATGTTGCTAAGGGCCAGAGAGGTGAAGTGACTTACCTAAGGTCACACAGCCAAAGCATACAGGAGGTGGGAATCTAAAATGGCTCCCTCTCAGCTCCTCTGCTAGGCTCATGGTGAGTGTGTAAGCCACAAAGTAGGGGCCTGGCCAGGCTTCCCTCTGCTGCCTCTCCACACTGGCCGATTCCCGGGGGCTTTCAGAGATCTCTGTCCTGGGTCAAGTTGAGGAATCTGGTTTATTCACTTCCAGAGAAAAAGCTAGACTCCTTGTGCAAGTGCTGTGAAGAATATAACTGGAAATAGCTCTTTCTCATTCCTGACCTCTCCACATTCTGCCAGTGTCTGAGATCCCTCTATTATAGATTCTTTCCTTTTTCATCAAAGCTTAAAGCTCCTTGTGAAAATGTAAATTCAGTAAAGTGGGACAGAAAAAACAAAAAGGAGGAAAGTGTAGAATCTCTCACAAGTGCCAGCCCCCTCCATCCTTCCTGCCTTGGTGGGGTGAGGACCTCTGAGCTTGCTCCTGGAGCTACTGTTTCTCACCCTGTGCTTTTCTTTCCAGTTGTCCAAATCCAGCTCCAACCTCACTGCCCAGGTGGGCTGTCTCACCTCTGCTGGCTTGTTTGGGTCTCCCTGCTATGGCAACTCTGGTATGTCCTTCCCGAGTGATGACACAGCCCCGGTCATCCCTGGATCCTGCAAAGTTAGCAGCATCTTGAAGAACTGGGGCTCCTTCCAGAACCCCATGAGTACTGACACACCCCTGCCTGGTAACTGACCTTGCAGTGGTGGGTGGTCAGATGCCCCTTCCTGAGATTCCAGCAAAGATGACAGAAATAAGCATCAATGGTGCTAAGAATATTTCATTTATTAAACACTGAGGGGGCTGGGGTTATAGCTCAGTGGCACAGCACCTGCCTGGCAAGTGTGAGGTCCTGAGTTTGATTCCCGGTATCATAAAAACAAACATCAACCAAGCATCAGACTGGTTCTGTGCTCTGGGAACTGAGATACACACAAGACTGTGCTGAGCTCCTGCAGGCTGCAGCTGGGTGGGGAGCCAGATATAATACTGGGTGTGGATGGGAGAGGATGGATCGGGCTGTGTGTGGCATCACTGGTGAGGGACAGCCTTCAGTAAGTAATGTCACAGGCCAGAAACAAGCTTTGGAGAGGACCTGGGAGAAGGAAGAACCTCCTGCTTCCTTTTTTCCCTGGGCATCAGACCATGCTGCTGAATTTACTGGCATAATTAGAGAGCCAGGCCTGAGAGAGACCATCGCTGAGGGAGGTGGTGGATGGCGAGACAACCTAGCGGATCTCGAACTGATTTTATTCAGGCAGATCATTTTACTGCAGTGCTGGAAATCAAAAGGAAAATCAAATTGATTCTGCCATACAGTGCATCAATTTAGATAAATTTGCATAGGCAAATACATTATTTCACTGCTGGAAATGGGAATGCAACATTGTTCTAGAGCACTTTAAAATAAATGTGTAACATCTAAAGTTTTAAAAAAAGACGTGTGCCTAGGTCGCCTGATAGCGTCTTTTGGATTGTCAGCACAGCGTGTGTTGCTTTTTTGGAAAACGCTTGTCCTCAAGAATGAATAATAATCACAATAGCAACTGTAATTAATAAAGAAAATACAGGGACTCCTGTGTTCCAGGATTCTTCCTAAGTGCTTTGACATATTTTAGCTAATACGATCCTAATGCCAACCACGTGAGAAAGCAGTCTTATCCACTCTGCAGATGGGGAACTGAGGCACGGAGAGGTCTAATGACTTCCTCAGGGCCTCACAGTTTGTATGCAGGACGCTTAGGTTTGAACCCTGGCAACCCTGACTCTAAAATCTGGCTATTTAACCCTTTGATTATACGACTGGCTATTGCCATCCTTCCTCCAGGAGCTGTGACTGTTTGCCTCTGAATGCTGCTAAGTCACAGTCCTGCAGCGTAGGAGGACTCTGGTTCAGCACCCAGCACACAGTAGGTACTTAACAAATGGAGCCTGTTGTTCATTGCTTAAAACATACAATACACATTCATGAGCTCGGGGAAACACGGCCACATTGAAGGCTTACAGGAAGGGTATTGTGGGCCCATTTTACAGCCGAGGGGACTGGGGATCACAGCACGTCAGTGATGTCCCCAGGTTGGTATTGGGGAGCCAAGAATCTAAGTCGGCACCAAAAGCCAAGTGCTAGTTCCTGTCCCCAGCAGGGCCTTGCCCGATGATGCTGAATAGGTTGATTGCTGATTTGTCTTGAAGGTTTGTTGCATGCCCTGCTCTGCCTTCTCTGAGGTTGCCCTATCATTTTCCCTAAGACTTGCTACTTTTTCCTGGTGGTTAGGATCTTTGGGTCCCAGTAATTCATATTCATATTCATATTTATATTCATATTCATATTCTTTCTCTGTCTCTCTCTTTTTCCATCCCTTTTCCTCTATCTCTATTCTCTCTCCCTCATTTACTCGTCCTGCCTCTGACTGGTTCTTAGGAAGAGTTGTGCTCCTGGAAAGCTGCCCTGTGGCATTTCGTCTCTTTTGTGTTCCTGATGACAACATTTCCCTGGGGGCCTTTGGAGGAGGAGGAGGGGGAGGCAGGGAGCCCAGCAATGCAGCTCTGGCTCTGAGCCTGCGTCCTTCCCCATGTAGGGCCGGCTTCTGCACATGGGTGTGTGCACCTCTGCACACGCATCCCGGATTGCTCAGATGGGCTGTGCTAAGACAGAAGCACCGGTTCCTCAGACTGAGAAGGAGATCAGGCATGATTGCTTGAGCCGGTTTACTGTGGGCTCCTTGTTGTAGGGTTCCCTGGCAACCTGGCTGTATTAGTCTCCGGTGGCTGCTATAACAAATAACCACAAACCTGTTGATTTAAAACAACACACATTGGTAGTCTTACAGCTCTGGTGGCCAGAAGTCCTCAGAGCAAGGTGTCAGCAGGTTTCTCAGCTGTGCCCTTGCTTTTTCCAGTTTCCCTTGGCCACTGCATTCCTGGGTTTATAGCCCCTTCCTCCACCTTCAGACCAAGACAACAACATGGCGCTCCACCCTACCCCCATCCTGCCTGCATCACCTCTCTGCTCTGACCCTGGTTCTCCTGCGCCAGCTCTTAAAAAACACTGGCCCTAACCCATCACCTAGGATAATGCCCGCATCTCAAGATGCTCAGTTTACATCTGCAGGGTCCCCTTTTGCCACTTAAGGTAATATATTAATCATTTGGGGGACTAGGCCATTATGCTGCCTACCACACTTGCAAAATGAAACGGGAGCATCCTTTCTTTCTGGGTCCTCTTAGTACCAATCTCCTTGGGAGACAGAAGAGCAAAGGGCTCTAAAGTAAGTGGTTAGATTCACACCCTGCCCCCGCTAGCTGCAGTGCCTTGGGGAGATCACCTGACACCTCACTGTCTAATTTCCTCATCTCTAAGATGGATCAATAATGTTCCACAATCTCTTCATATTGTTGTGAGTCCTGCAATGCCCTAGGCTGACCGAGCATTGCGCCTGGTGAATATTAGGCACCAAAGTAAACAGGCAAGTCTGTTATAAGTAGGGCTGCCATGTAGAATAAGGGGTATAAACTCAGAGGGTCTTGGTTATTTATATCCCCTCCCCACCTCTTCGGAATCCAGTGGCCTCAGTCTAGTGGTGTTGAGCATCTGTGTCTCAGTTTTCTCATCTGTAAAGTGGAAATAAAGTCACATCATCCTGACAAAGGATGGGGGTGAAGATCAATAATTATGGAATGTACAGGGATCGCCCAGCACCCAGAGAGGGGAGTGCTGGGTGTAGCCATGACTACTGTCATCCTTTCCCAACCTCCCCGGGATGTCGGGGAGTCTTAATGGGGTGTTCGACAGAACAAGGACAAGGTAAGTGGCTGAACCCAAGGCCCCGAGGCATTTCTTTGCAGTGCTGCTCCAGCTTTGCCTGAAACCTCAGGGAACAGCACAGCCTGGCTGGCTCAGCCTCGAGGACTCTGGTTTCAAGGAGTCTCCCTGCTGCACTGTCACAAAGCTATCAGAGCTTGCTGATGGTTCAAATGAAGAGTTTTCCAGGAGCACTCAGGATAGAAGAAAAAAGTGAAGATGGTGATCAGGGCATGGGGAGCGGGCAGCAAGGTCCCCCTGAGGGGGCAGAGCTGGTTCCTAGAGGACACGGGCACCAGGGAGTGTGCAAAGCTCTGGTTTCAACCATATTATTATTTTTTAATTTTGCTGCAAAGCCCTTATTTCAATGAAGGCTTGGACAGATGCCCAGTATGCAAAATCAGTTAAAAGCACAACTGTTCTAGTGGAAAGCAGGCTGGAGGTCAGTTCAGGCCTCCTTCTCACTTTCTGGAGCAGGGCTCGGAGAGGTACTGGTTTGGGAAAAAATTAGCAGGGTGTTAAAGACACAGGCTTTGGAGCCAGATGATTCGGTATTTACAGCCTGCCCCTGCCACTGCCTGCCTGGGAGAGCTTCAGGGCTTCACCTTCCCTGTCTGAGCCTTGGTCTTCTCATCCGGAACAGAAGCGATATTAGCATCCAGCTCATGGAGTTGTAGAGATTGGAGCTAGTAACTGGTCAGCACCATGTTGGACACATGGTGGGTGTTGAGGCACTTAGCAAGTGGTAGCCAGGCTCATCCTCTGAATAAACTGCACGTGGATAGAAACTCCCTGGGACTAAGGAGCAAGGCGCCTAAGAACTACTAGTGTTCAGATTCTACCACTGGAATCCATGGTGGCTTTTGTCCCTCTCTGGTCTCCTTGAATGACTATGAATGTTTATTGAAGGCTTACTATGTGCCTAGACTCTTCTAGGTTTGAGAACATGGATTCAGGTATCCGAACATCTTTGATTCCACACTCAACCACCTCTTTAACTATGGGCAAGTCACCACCCCTCTCTGGTGCTCAGCTTCTCTGTCTGTAGAGTGAAGAGACTAAATTTATGTCATGGAGCTTTTCCTGAAAATATTCAATGAGATTTTACAAAAATAAAGTTGAAGAATACTTTTGAGTTTGACTCAGAGGCAAGCATTCTAGTGCAGTGGTTTTGGAAAGGTGCAACCCTGGGTTTAAATACTGCCACTTGCCATGTACCTTTGAGCATGAAATTTAGTTTTTCCAGTCTCAGTTTTCTCATCTAGAAAATGGGGATAATAATTGTACCTTCAAAGGGTCACAGTGAGGACTCAGAATGATACATGGAAAGTTCCCAGCAGGATGGCTGGCACATAGGAAGTTCTCAGTAGCTGTCACTGAAATCATTACCACCACCACCACCACCATCACCATCATGACCACAACCACTGTTACCACCACCATCATCAACACCATCCCCACAATCATTACCATCAGGACAATCACCACCACCGTCAACCTCGTGAACAAAATGAAGATCTAGTGGTCTCCAAGTCTTACCGTCAAGTGGACAGTTAATTGGTGAATGTTGGAGTTGCCCAGGGTTATAGTTGTGGAAAATTTTTAATGAGAGTCTCTCCCTGAAAGGGAACGGCTCTCACTTTGTAGAGCAGTTGCAGTTAGATCTTGATTTGTTGAGATTTTCTATTTTTTTCTCCAACATGAATGCTTCCCCATAGGTAGCAGAAACAGGACCCCCGAACTCTGGAACCCTGGGATCCACTCCTCCGTGTATCTTTTTCCCCTTTAATGATTTTATCTGCTTTTTCAGATAGTAGTTTCACATCAGAAAGCCAGAATGGGTTTTTCTGGGGAAAGATTGCTGGCAAAGTCTCAAATGTCTGATTTAGAATTTCCTAAAATTTCCAGCATCATCCCACTCCAGACCACATGCTAAAGGTTGACACATGCTGTCCTGGTTGGCTGTCGGTTTCTTTGTCTGTCTGTCAGAACATTTGCATTGTCACACATGTTTTAGATCGTGAAGTCATAGTATCCCAGAATACTGTAGTTCTTACTGTTGCCTTTTTTTTTTTTTAAAACCTCTTTCCTCTGATCTTTGGAAAAATAAAGTATTCATAGCCTCACTTTCCAGTTGAGACTTGGAAACATTAAATGACTTTTCCAAGGCTGTAAGGGGCCAGGAACTGTCTCCCAGAAACCGGTTAAGTGGTTATTGACCTGGGCCATCCCACCGCTGAGAAATTTCTTTATCCCAAGCCTTATCTTCCCTGCACTGAGTAACAAACATTTCAAAATACAGTTCAGAGATCTGCAGGAAGGTGGGCGAGAACCGGCAGGCCAGGCTGAGCTTGGAGGGTGGAGGGAGGCAGACCACTGGGAGAAGCTCACACTGAGGTCAGTGTTCTCAGCGTAGAGGGGCAGCGGGGTCTCGGGATGGAGGTGAGAAGGGTGCCGCGAAGTTGCAGCTGCTTTGCTTGGAGAGGGTGACAATATAAGAACAAGTGTGTGGTAGGGAGGCTGTCACCCATTTGACTGTGTGGGGTCGGGAAGGAGAAGTCCCGTCTCGTCTCCCATCCCTCTGGCCTCCCGCCTTCTCGGCTCTAACCATCCAATAACTTAACTTCTGGCCTTGGGGGTTCGCGTCCCGCCCATCGCCTCCTCCCCGCCGCTTAGCGCTGTCTACGGTGCTGACCGCCAATCCCCAATAGCTGCTTCCACCAGCTGGGATCTCTCGGGCGCCCAGCTTCGCCTCTCGGCCTCCCACCTCTCTTTCCCCGGGCACCGCACACATAAATCACGGGTGGGAGGCAGGCTTGGCTCCCCTGCGCTGGGAAGCTGCTGCCGCCCCTCCCTAGCTCGCACAGGGTTTTGCGGTAGTGGTGACAGCCGCTGCCCGATCGGGCGCTGGGGAAGCAATTGATTCGTCTACTGCCAGCAGCCCGGAGTTGCTTAGGTGCAGACAGGAGAACAGTGAGAGGAAGAGGGAGAGAGAAAGGGGAAGAGGAAAAGGAAGAGGAAGAAGGAGAGAGAGAGGGAGAGAGAGGGAGAGAGAGGGAGAGAGAGGGAGAGAGAGAGAGAGAGAGAGAGAGAGAGAGAGAGAGAGAGAGAGAGAGAGAGAAGGGCTCACCAAATACCTTCACCCAGGTGGACAGTCTGAATGAATACACTGCTATCCACGGACTCTGGCTGATCCGAGTTTTCTCCTCTCCTGGCAGCGGTATTTCTTTTCGTCTTGGTCTTGCTTGATTTAGTGTGTGTGTGTGTGTGTGTGTGTGTGTGTGTGTGTGTGTTGGTGTCTTGATTTTATTTTGGGAAGAGTAGGAGAGTCAAATGAACAATTTTCTTCCAGGCACCTTGCTGGGCTTTCAAACCAAGTCATTGGGAGTTAGCATCTTCCCATCGGTCCGGGAAGGAAGGAGTTGGCAAGAATCTGGCTCCCTGCTGTCCCTCCAACCCTCCGGTGTCTCGGTAAGAGAGATTCTTCTTGGGCATGCAAAGGGGCTGGGGGTATCAGAACCTCAAGGTTAGGGATGTGCATAAACTGGGCTCAGAGGCAAGGGGTGCCGAGGAATGACCACATTTATTTGCCCACATTCTAGGGTGTTTTATTGCCAAAGCAGCAGCCCGAAGCCAAATGAAATTTCAGCTCGGTTCCTGGGGTGGCGGCGGTGGTAAATTGTGCTCATGTTTTGGGCGATGCGATCAAGATAGTGGCTTCTGCCCAATTTGACTCCCTTGCAGCAAAAGCAGTTGAAAGTAGCTGGCAATTCTGTGGGTGATTTAACCCCGTGTGGGGCCAGCCAGTCTGGTGTGGTTTCTGGGTGGTTGGTTTTAGTGGGTGAGCATACTGGCCCTGGTTGGGAGAGGTCCATCTGGGTTTGGAACGTTAACCCTTGCCTGGACATACTGGCAGAGGTTTGCACAGGGCAGGATTTAGATTATACCATCTTTCAGGGGCAATCGAGTAATTTAATTGTGGTGAGTTTTGCAAGCTGTTCTAGTTTTCTTAATATGGGGGATCTGGGGGAGATTAAGGGGTCAGTTTTTGCTTGGAATGAGTGGTCAAGAAGGCCAGGAGGGAGCAGCCAGCTGTCTGCTGAGCAGTTGTTTGACTTTCACAGGTGGTATAACCTGTAAGTGATTGCTTGGGGAGGGGTGCGTCACTCCATCCTTGAGCCCGAGTCCCAGTAGGGACGGGGCGGCGGTGGCTGGTTCAGACCCCGGGGCAGTGTTCTAGCTGCCAGCTCCAGACCTGCTGCAGGGCAGACCTTCCATAGACCTGCACTAATTTCTTTTTCTGAGACCAGGATGGGGTAAGCCTACACCAACCTGTTAGTGAGCGGGAAGCAGAGGTCTCTTGTAACTGAATCCAAAAGCTCATATTTAATTTTAAAATGCCTTTGCTGCTAATCTGTGACCCATCAAAAGAGGATTTCTCTTTGCTTTCTGCTTTAATTGCATCTACCTTTCTGGAAATGAATGTCCTTATTTTTAGCATCTTTGCTATTATCTCAGGGGCCACTTCAACCTTCTGTGCACCCCGCCCCCAAGGATTTCGGCTTGAAGCACTCAGTCTTGTAAGTGAGAGGGCTCAAAAATCAGCCGCAGAGACTGGCAAGTCTAAAGTATAAGCAGGGTCCACGTGGCCATTATTTCCAGCCCCAGAGCACAAGCCTGTTCAGACAGGATGTAGGTGCTGGAGAGGGAGGGTTGCCTGGTGGTTAGTGCCAAAGATTTGGTCCTCAAAAATCCATGCTTTCTCATCCTGTTCCATTGCTGGGCGACCTTGAGAGAGAAGTTGCCTTAGTTTCCTCTCTGGAAAGCCTCAAGCATGAATGATGAATGTGAAGAAGTTTGGTTCAAATAAGAAACTACAGATCTGACCATGGGGAATATTTAAAATATTGGACCTTTGGCCTGATGGGTCAGAATGAACCATGACTGGGACCCTAGGGAGAAGGATCTTAGGGGTCCCCTGCTTTGTGGATTGCTGGATTCTGGGGAGGTTTGGGGGGATCTTGAGGGGCTATTAAGGAAACCACAGGGGCCTCAGGGCAACACTGCCATCCAGTCCGGAATGTTATTATGCACGCCAGCCCAGCTAAGGGGCAGGACCTGTGTGTCCAGGCACCAGGGCTTCCTACACACACCCTGCTGCTTCATGTCCCCAAGGGTGGCGGTGAGCCAGGAGGCTGCGCTCACGCCTCCCCAATCGCATTTGAAGTGGTGCATTGTGGTGCACCAGGGAGAGGGACATGGAACCTTCTGGAAAGAGCCCTGGACTCAGATTTGATAAAAAAATAAAATCTTAGTGTCAGCTCTGTCTCCTCTTTGTAGGACTCAGTTTCCTCATCTATGCAATGAGGCGATTGGTTTAAGTGACCACAAGGCCCCTTCCTGCTCCAAGGGCCTGGGACTATGTGCTGACGGAGTATGTGCATGCCCACGCTTCTAGGAAGGGTTAGTGTTGTGCTATTCTCGTCCTTTTCAGGGGGATCCAGAGAGGGAAAGCAACTTGCCCGACACCACACAGTAAGCCATATACAAATTCAATGTCAGGAAGGTGCTCCACTTCTTTCCCTATCCCCAACCCCAGGGTGCCCAGGAAGGACCTTGGCATTACCCACCCTTGCTGCCCCAGATCCAGAAGCTTAGCCCTGGAGGCAAATGTGGACAGTCCCTCCTGGCTGGCAGGAGGGGAGTTAGTGGCAGCCAGAGCCCCTGTGGCTCCAAGAGGGTGACTGCGCAGCCAGCTCCCGAGGTCCAGCTCTGGCTCTGCCTTCCGCACTCTGCACCTCCCGGCTGCCCTGCTGGGGGAGGAGTGCTCCGCTTGCTCGCTGGCTGGCTCGGGGAGGCCGCTCTGGGGATTTATTTGGAGGCTGTCGTGTTTACAGGATGTGGTCTTCCTCTTTACTTAACCCTTTCCCCCTCTCTGCGCGGGTCACGGAGAGTTTGTGGTTTTCGATTCAAAACCACCGTGACATACGGACAGGGCTTCTGCCCTGAATCCCCGCCGAGTGGGGAGCTGGCCGTCAGTGCGGACAGGACAGAAGCTGGTGTGAAGGCGACGGGAAGCAAGCAGCAGGTTTATTTCTGTGAAGAGCTGCGGCTGTAACCTGGGATAAAAATAAACCTGGGGCCCAGTAGCGGTGGGCTGGAGCCGAGGAGTTTAAATTATTCAACTGCCACCCAGGGTGGAAGTCTCTCTGTGCTGAGGGAGGACGCAGATTAGCCCTTGGCTTTATGTTTCTCAGCCCTGTGTGGAGTCCTACCCGGCACTTTGGGCCTCCAGAGGCTGCAGTGTGGCAAGCAGCCAGAGCTGAGTTCCAATTCTGACTGCTTCCTTGCTGTGTGACTTTAGGCAAAGTCCTTAACCACTCTGGGCTCAGCTTCTTGCCTTAGGTGCAGGAAGGTAGCGTGGTGCAATGGCTAAGAACGCAAGCTCGGGGTCTAGATGCTGGTTCTGGCACATTCTAGCTGTATCACTTCACCCTCTGGACCTCCATTTTCCTGTTTTCAAAGTGAATAGAGGCTTTTCATGCTTTTTCAAAGCATAATAGAGGCGTGCAGATTCTGAGAGTTAAATGCTTGCAGAGTGCTCAGTCCTGAGTTTGGCAGGGAGTCAGTGATACCGGTGATACCACAACAGTGACAGTGAATCCACCCCTGACTTCCTGTCCCACTGTGCCCTGCTGTGCTCTCACGCTGCTGCTGGACCTCCCAGACCTCAGTTTCTTTGCCCATGGAATGGGCTCAGTGCCTCTACCTTGGTCTCAGGCTCAGGAGGCTCCCAGCGAGTGTCAGGGCAGCCTGAGTGTGGGGCAGACCCGAGGAGGGTGGCAAGAGGGGACCCTGCTCCCTGCCCAGACTCTGAGCCTCAGAATCACTGAAAGACTTTTGCTGACTCATCCCCCAGCCTGCTCAGAGCAGTGTAGACTTTCTCTGGGGAACCCACGCTTTCTCTCCCTCCCTCTCCTGGAGATGTTTTCTCGGCCATGCAGGGCCCTCTTTGGGGTCCTGAGATGCTGCCACACAAGCTCCTTAAGGACCAAGGTGGTGCTACCTCCCACAGCGTGTGCTCAGCAGGGACTTGCTGAATGAATGAATGAATGAATGAAACTTCAGTTGATCGACTAGTCAATGGGTCACCCTGGGGGAATGTCTTTGGCCTCTGGTGCAGCCTGAGGCCCGCATGCAGTAGGCACTCCGTAAGTGACTGTTGATTTTGATGAGTCATTGGTGAAGGGGTTGGAAGGCCTTGGTGCTCACCTCGGATCCACTACAGGCAAAGGGCAGGGCCTCTCTCTCCTCCTGTCAAGCGCTTACTGCTCATTCACACAGCACACACTTACTGATCACCTACATCATCCTCGGTGGGCACTGGAAATAAAATAGTGATAAAGACACAACCGCTTCAGAGTCTTAGATGACATCAATGGCACCCACAGAATGTGATGAGGGGGCACAAAGGGGGCTTCCTGCCTCACCCTGAAGCACTCTGCACCACTAAGGAAAAACTGTGTCCTGAAAGTGTCCCTCTTTGCCTGACTTCGCTCTTGGCGGAAGGGCCGATGCTTTTGAGCGGGTTAACGCGTGCAGCCATGGTCGTCTCCACTCAGCGACTGCCCGAGCCCATCTTATAAGTGAGGTAGGTTGGGTTTGCAGGACCGGAGTGGCATTTGCAGTTCCCAGCTGTGCAGGTGGGAGACGTTAGAAATGGCCAGGAAAGGCTAACAGAGGTGCATCTGGGGGTGCAGGTGGGGGGCGAAAAGCTCCCATTGCTCCCGGGAGTAGGCTTAGCCTGAATCAGGTGATTTTCAAAGTCACCTGGGAACTTGTTAGAAGGCAAGTTCTTGGTTCCAAAATCGAGTGCAGGGACCTGTGTTCCCACAATCCCTCACTGCCCTAGGGGATGGCGTTTTGAAAAACCACACCACGATATCACAGGTGCTACCTATAATGGCTCTCTGTGTGCTGTGAACCTTCGACCTTTTGTCAAGGTCCCTCTGTTGGGTCCCAAGGAGCTAAGAAGGATCAGAACCAGGCCTTTTGCCTCCCCCCAACATACTACTTCCTTCTTCCTGCCCCCAGTTCTACAGGAGTGTCCCCCAACCCTGCCTGGGCTGAACAGATGGTCCCCATTCCTGACAGAGCTCAGAGAATTCCCAGGGGTTCTCATTCGGGTTGTCAGATGGCCCAGCGGCCCAGTAGCAATAATCAGCCCTCTGGCCTGGCCAGGGCTTGGGGGTCCGAGGGAACCAAGCTGGTTCTTCTCAGCCCAACTCTGCACCCCATGTCTGATCAGGGAAGCAGCGGTGGCGAGGCACACATTGCCGTGTGCAGTGTCACTGCGGTTTCCTCGAAGTAATCATCTTGCTCTCATTAGTTTTAATGATACAATGCATGTTTAAATCTCATTGTAATGGAGCCCCGGCAGCCTCTGACTCCATAATCCAGCAAGAGAGCGAGAGAACATGTCTTCGACAGCCGGGGGAGGGGGTTTGCCTGAATTAATCAACAAGAGGAGGTTCCCTGACAGCACCGAAATGATGTTTGCTTTGAGAAAGATTTATTTAGAGAGTAGGGTGAGGGGGCGGAGAAAAAGACTTTTTCGTCTTCCGAGTGAGTTCATTCAGCCGGCTTTTTCTTCCGTTCTTCTTCCCTCCCTTCCTCCTCTGCTCTTTAATGCACCTACACAGTGGTAAGCAGAGACTTGTGAATGGAAGCAGCTTTCGGCAGGGCACAGATTATGTAAGCCGCTTTCCGTTCCAGCTGTCAGGCTGGCAGGGGGTGGCGTTTGGGAGTTGCCGTGAACAGAGGCGATTTCTCCAAGTTTGCTGGGAGGTCCTCTGTGCACCGCGCAGTCAGAAAGCAACTCCGTGGTCCACTCTGTTCTGTGTCTTTCCTCCCTGCCCCTTCTCCGCTCCGCCTGTCTGTCTTTTCCCTCTGCCACTGTGGTGTTAAGTTTCTGCGTCTGTGTTTGTCTCTGGCTCCTCTCTCCTTTTTATTGCCCTGTCTCCTTTTCCACCTGCCCCAAATGTCCCTTCCTTCTCCTGTGGTCTCTCCTGCCCTGCCCCACTTCCCCTCTCTCCTCATCTCTCTCCGTTACCCCAGGACTCCCCCAGTACCTTCAGCCCCTCTTCCTCCCCTCTCTCCTGACTCCTCCACTGTCCCTGTTCCGTCCTGCACCTCCCCTGGTGCAGAGCACCCAAGTCCCTTGTGAAGGGACTGAATTTGGGAGGCTGTGACAACCTCATTGGTGAGGCCCCCAAGGCAAGGGACCAATCATTCTGCTTTGCCCAGGACTGAAAAGATTTCTGTGTCCTGCCACATTCAAACCAGGTTCTGCCGCCTTAAAACCAGGGCCCTAGGCAAACCTGGGCCAGCCGGTCACCTTACCTCCAAGCCAAATGCTTAGAATCTCAAGGCTTCCAAAAGGTCAAAGCCTTGGCGTTCTAGGTAAGTTACCCATTTCCTGCTAAGGAGGGGGGGCACACACAGGTTTCTAAGCTCCCCTGCCCCGCCCTGGGTATTCTCTGCCACCCAGGCACACACAGTCCAGTGGTCTATGGCGGGAGGTGACTCCTTCCACTTTCCTCAGCCTTGGCCCTGACAATGACCACCCTGGTGGCTTTTTGCTCATGTGTCAGCAGAGGGGCTGAGGGAGAGATCGCACAGTGTTCTTGCCAGGGGTTGTCAAGCCCGCGCTGGCCTCAGGATCCCTGCAGGTCTTGTTAAAACAGTATCGATTCTGTGGGACTCAGATGGGGCTCCACAGAGTAGGTGCCTAACGAGTTCCCTACCAACTTGTCCCTTCCTCCCTGCCCTGTGTCAGGTGCCTGTGCAAGCACTGGGGACCCAGCAGCGGATGCCACCGAGTCCCCTGCCCTCCCGCAGTGGACAATCTGATGGATGACAGGGCCAGTGGAAAAGTAAACACATACGAACTGGGGAGGAGGCAGATAGATGTATCATGAAATTTGGAGAGATGACACTATGACAAGGGTGGCCCCAGAGGTGACAGCGCAGGAACTGGGAACTGAGGAAGAGTGGGGAAGGTGAGGAGAATCAGCCCCCCACTCTCCATGGGCCACTGCCGATTTTCTAACTGCTGGGCTGTGTCGCCAACCTGTGCAGCTTCGCAGGGACGCAGAGCCCCATGCTGTGGTGGCAGCCATGTGGCGGGTAGATGGGGAAGCGGGAGGCAGAGAATGCCCAGGGTGGGGGGCATCCTAGAAACAAGTGGGTGTCCCCCACTTAACAGGAAATGGATAACTGTGGGAAAGGCTGTAGGACACAAAGGAAGACGCAGGCTTCTGGTTTCTGCAGCTTTCCCTCTGACCATCAGAGACCTACCTGTTTTCAGCTAACCCAGGCAGAAGGAAACTGGCCATACTGGACATGCGCCTGAGGTTAAAATCAGGGGTCAGACTCCAGAGAGGACCAGGAGACTCTGATGTACCCACCAGTCAAGCACCAATCTTGCCTTTCTGAGGGTGCCTGATTCTCTTTTCCCCATGGAAGCATTCCTACCACTGGGGCAGCCTAGGCTCTTATCCACAGAGGCATCCAGGTGTCTGGGTACAGGTCCTCTTCTGAGCAATGGGTAAAGGAAATGTAAATGGCACACACATATGCCGGTGATCAGGTAGGGGACTTCTGATCATAATGCGCCAGACCAGGCTTCCCTTGTACCCGCTCAGATCAACCCAGAGGACTCCGGTGCTTTTTGGGTTAGCAGAATTTTTGTCTTGGTGAGTTGAGTTGCTTTTCTTTTCCAGCCCCTGGCTCTGCTTTGCATTAAGCATTCTCTTTTATCCCACCCCCCCTCCCTTCCAGTCTTAGACCACCCGTGCTGTTAATAGATAGCTCTTTTGTTAGTTGATGAACAGTTAAAGGATGTCTTTTAATTTATGCGAATGGTATTGTGCTATCGATTTCATGCTTTCTCTTTTCTCCCCACGAGGTGTTTTAAGACCCATCCACACTGAAGGTGCAGCTAATCCTTTGCCTTTGATCATTGCTCTACTCTGATGCATGGATCCCCCAGGTTTTACCCAGCTTCTTAAGTGACATTAATTTTCCTCCAGTAGCCTGGAGTATTCCTGAAGCTCTCCTTCACTTTAGTAGTGCTCACAGTCATTGGGAAGGTGCAGGAGGATGCTCTGCCATTTCCCATTTGATCGTCTTGTCCAACGAGCACAGAGTACCAGCTCGTGATGCCAGACATGGTGGCTTTGTGGAAGAGATAGAAGGGGACAGCAGTCAGATTACTGGGGCCGGGAGCTGGGTGGATGGGGGCTGAATTCTGACTCTGCTACCCATGGCTGTGTGACTTTTGATGAACCGACTTAACCTCTCTGAGCCTCAGTTTCTTCTTTAGTACCATGGGGATAATAGAAGTATTCATTTTATAAAGTTGCTTCTGGGACAACTGAAATAAGATGATACATGATATACCTTGTGCAATAAAAAAGTTTTTAATGGCACCTTGTTAAAAGCTTGGATTAATAGATACTTCTACCCTGTGTCAGTTAGCTTTCCGTCACTATCAGGAAATACCTGAGATAATCAATTTAAAAAGAGGAAAGGTTTGTTTTGGCTCATGGTTTTGGATCTAAGACCTCCCAGTTGGCCCTGCCTCTTCAAAGTTGCATGTCTGCCCAGTAACAATGTCTTTGAGAGCATTCCAGACCCAAAGTATGGCACAACTCCTCAGGTCTGTACTCTTCATGTTGTGTGAGAGCGTGTGTACACGTGTGTGTGCATGTGATTGAGTCCAGGAGTGGCACCTGCTGAGGTGGAGACATTGCCACCCTGGGGGCTGGTCAGTTCCCTCTCTGCAGTGAGACCTTGAGACCTTCCTCCTATGCCGCACAGGATTCACCTGGCCCATTCCCCAGGGCCTGGCCTTTCTTCTTCTACCCTTGACACAGGCTTCCCCTGGCCCTGAGCTTGCCCGGAGGGTAAAGTCCCACAGAGGTTGGAAGCCAGAGTCTTTAAGAGGCCCCCCCACCAAGGCCCTGGATTAGAAGATTCCTGATGTGAGTGGTTACCATGACAGCAGGACTAGCAGGAGCCTCCAGCCCCAAGGTCCCCCCCAGCCTCGGGTCACCACAGCAGGGTGGTCTCCAGTGCCTCCCTGGTGGCTCCCGCCTGCTCCCAGCCCCCCATCCCCCTCCCACCAAAAAGAGCACAGAGCCAGGCATCCACGCATCGGGTCTAGGCCCTGCTGTGCCATGGGCAGAGGAACCGCAGTTCCTGGCTTGGGCCACAGTGCTCTGTGGCTTCTCCACGGGGTCCTGGCCTTCGCTGGGCTGGGTGTCACATGAGCGATCTCGTAGTCTTGGGAGTTACCTTGAGAAAGAAGGCCTATTATCACCTTTATTTGCAGATGAGGACATTGAACCTCCAGGGGACAGGGGACCCTGATGCGGGGTCTCAAACCCAGATGACTTTGCCATCAAAGCCAAATGCTGAATTTTCAAAGCCAAGAGATGAGCCTCCCCAGGGCTCTTTTGCCTGCCCTGTAATGTGGGACAGGAGTCAATCACCACTTTCCGTACTTTTGGGGGTTGTTGTGAAGATAAAGCAACTTACAACAGTCTCTGCAGAAAGTAAGCTCCTTCTGGCTGGGGGCCCAAGGGTGAGTCTCGCTCAGGTAAAGGACCAGACGCAGAGATTGGGAAGAAGCAGTTAGAAGCTCAGGCTGCCCCCAGCCCACCGGCTGTGCTACAGCATGTGGCCTCCCCTGCCTCAGTTTACTCACCTGCAAGATGGGAACAACAATAGTACCTCCTCACAGAGTTGCTGTGAGGATCGCATGAATTTCATGTGTATTTATCTATGAAGGCCTTGAACAGTGGCCTGCACATGACACACTATACATGTTAGTTGTTTGTTATCATATAGGACATATATTTTTTTAATTTAAAAAAACACACACAGAATAGAAAAACAAAAAGCAAAAGAGATAAACAAACAGCAGTAACAAAAAACCCAAAACAATACCAATATAGGCTTTCAAAACAAGACGGTAGGAATTTAATAATGGTTGTTATATTGCATATTGTTATCTTCAAAAGAGTTCCTTAGATTACCAGACATAGACATGCAAAGTTGACCTACTCATATGAGTATTAACTGTTCTTTTCCAAGGACTAATAGAATTAGTATAGTCATCTTAGCTATCTTACGTATGTATATGCAAATCTATATCTCTTTCCTTTTCCCTTCCTTCTTCTCTCCTTTCACCCATCCCAGTTATTTCCCCCCTTTGAGCAATTTCTTGCTCTTTCACATTATTTATTGTAGATTTTGGATCTTATTTAAGGACTTAGATATTTTTAAAAGGGCTACTTCTAGGTTCAATGTGGTTTCCCATATTGGAACCAGTGCTACCATCTACAGGAGAAGTATCTAAGCCCCATAGAAGTGAACTAATTTCCCAAGTTCTAGGGTGAGGGAGGGGCCAGGGCCAGCCTCAGTCTTGAGGGGTAGCAATGGCTAAGTCACAAGGCTCTGAAGCACAGCAGGTCGGCCGGGCCAGCTGCAGCCTCAGACAGGCTGGACAGAAGCAGGGAGTGAGGGCTTGGTGGCCTTAGGAGCCTCCAGTGGGCCCAGCACGTGGGGCTCTGACCACTTCCCAGTGAGTGAAGGTGGACCCGGCACCTGTTCTAGGTCACAGAGCACTTGGTCACCTGGCTGCGTGTTCTCTCCAGAGAATCTGATGTTGAAACCTCCCTGTCACCCCGTCTCCCCACCATATGTGCTGTCAGACGAGCGCTGGGCTCTGTGTCCTTGCAGCACTGCCCTGGCTGGTGACACAGCCCGGCAGTCAGGAAGTTAGCACAGTCAGCTGGGCACCCTACGTTCAAATCTACACTTTGCCCCCTATAGCAATGCAGATGTGGCCAGTTCCCGTGGCTTCTTGTACCTCAGTCTTTCCAGCTGTGGAATGGGGATGCAGTTCCTAAAAGCAAACTACAGAGGCGTGTGGCAAACCCCTTCTCAGGGTCTCTGGATCTTCCTAACTGAGCGAGGCTCTTGAAGCCCACCTACTCACGCCAGCAGTTTTCAGACTCGGATCCACCTTGTGACCCCCGGGCCCTGGCGTGGGAGGAAGAAATGAGGCATGTACCGTTGGGTAAGAAGCTGTCAGCTGTTTCCTATTCCTCTATTCTGATGTTGCTATTTCTGTGTATTTAATATTGAAATATCTATTTAAAAAAACTCAGAAAGAGTTCTTGGCCCATAACCGATGGTAGCTTCTTTGAAGAGTCATTTTCAGTGCCCTCCTTTGTAGAGTGGAGACAACCAAAACAGCGCAAGTCAAGGCCCTTCGCTCGGGGGCATCGCGCCCCATGGCTGGGAGTATGTTTTGTTGAGTCACTAACCGCAGGGGTTATACAATTTTCATGTGTATAAGAATCTCCTGGGGTACTTTTTTAAAAACACAGATTCTCAAGGCCCCAGGAATTCCTACTTGGAGGTTAGAGGGTGCCGGGAATCCGCAGCATAAATGGTTTCCTGAGTAACTCAATGGGGCAGATCCCCCAGCTTAAATAGCCCAGCCTGAGTGTGCACCTGTGATCCCAGCACTCTGGGAGGCTGAGGCAGGAGGATGGCAAGTTCAAACCCAGCCTGGGCAACTTAGCAACCTAGCAAATGGTACCTCAAATTTTAAAAAAGGGCTGGGGATGCAGCTCACTGCAAAAGCTCCTGGCTCAATCCTTACTCAGTACCATGAGTAAAAAACCAGCCTGTTTAGGATGGAAGGGAAACAGTGCAATGTTCATATACAATATTTGAATTGTTCATTGTAATACACATGATACTTAAAATTGCGTGTGATATAAAATCATGCACTCGCAAAGCCTGTTCTTTTTCCCCCCAAACCACTGGTATGTATTAGGAAAACAACCAGAAAAGTAAGAAAAGTTTATCACTTTGGTAAAAAAATCATCTACCTAGCTGGCAGATGAGAGTGGAAGAGATATCATGATTGAAAAGTTTAGGAAGAATTTACTTAAAGTGTTTTGTTATCCATAATGAAGCATTTCAGGAGAGAAGGCAGAATGCTTGATGGCAGGAAAATCATTTTAAGACCCTGGGCGCGGAGCACTGCTGTGTGCTCTGAGGGGTTTGGTGGTGACCCACCTCTGAATCCTGTTTGGCCACGTGTGATGGCGTGTGTCAGGTACTGGTGCCAGGATGTAGCAGGACACAATTGAGATTTGTTGCCTTCCCCCAAATAAGTAGATCATTAATTATGCAAATGATGTGTAGTTACAGGCAGGGACAGGGATTCTGAAGAGAGAAGCACAGGTCAATGAAAAGATGACACAAAGAAATCTGGTCTAATCCAGGAGGGCTTTCCTGAGGAGGTGACATTTGAGCTGAGAGCAGAATGATCAGAAACAAGGCCAGCATGGCTGAAACAAGGGGTCAGGGGAGCGTGGTGGGGGATGAGGTGGGTGGTGCCTGCTTCCATGTTGGGGTGATTTATCCTGAGGCTCATGAAGTCTCACAGGCAGAAAGGTGACCTGAAATGAGCTATGATTTGAAAAAGCCACCTTAACTGCACTGCAGGATTCCTAGACAGGTGAGAACATGGGAAGACACAACACTTATTCAAAGCGGCCTGGAAGGGGCTGTGTATATTGTGGGAGCCCTGGTCCCCCCACCCCTCTTCACAGCACCTCCCAGAAAGCAGGGCGACACCAGGAAAGGTGTCCAGTAATGAGCCTCAGGTGTGGGGCCCCTCCCTCAAAATGGAGACGGGGACCTGCGGGAGGAGGTGTTGACAGTTGCTAATCTGCCTGGGTATAAACCCCAGCTCTGCCACTGGGTGACCCGGAACAAGTTACCAAGTCTCACTGCTCCTCGGTTTCCTCCTCTGGAAAATGGCAACAATGACACGGACCTGGTCGATTGTCTAACAAGTTATGCTGCAGCTTCTGCCCAGGATGACCTTGGCAAGGGGCAGGCACTCAATACACATTAGTTCCCGTGATGTCGTGCTGGGTGGTGAAATATCGGGGCTCCACATTCTAGAAGGGGACCTGTTAACCCTCTCCACCCCCTGCCCGCTACCCATCACCTTCTTAGTGCTTTCACCTTGTTAAAAATGCTCCTTCTCCTCCAGACCTCTGCCTCTTCTGTCTTGATTTTATTCCCCTAGCATGGGAATAAAGTGCGCTGTGTGTACACTGTCTACTTTAATTATGTATTTTGTTCGCTTCCTAGAACGCCAGCCCCAGCAGAACAGGATAATTTGACAGTCTTATTTACCACCACATCCTCAGCACACTGCGTCGCACAGTGTGCGGCATGCAGCAGGCGCTCAATAAGTATTTCCTAGATAAATGAGCCCGGACAGTGTTGAGCTAGAGTTGCTTGCTCTGATCGGAAACCTTGCCCTGGCTCTGGGCTACGCTAAGTAATCTAACGGGTCATTAAACAGAATAGCTGCGAAAGGAAGAAATAAAAATCCCCCAGGGTCTCGGCAGGGTGGGGGTCTGGGCAGGAAGGTGGGAGACCCCGGAGATTTGGGTGGTGGGGAAGAAAGGAAAGGTCTGTCATAAAACCAGCTCTGCAGCCTGATCTTTTTAACCTGATTAATCACATCAAGCCTTTGTCAATAGCGACATCACCTCGGCCGGCTGCGGCAGCTGGCAGCGCAGCGAACCTCCTCACTATCTCAGCAGACCTGCATTGCAGGCGGAGGGCTGGGGACGCTGGCGCAAAAACAGGCTGCAAGCTACACACACAAGCCAGAAAACTCTCGGCCTCCTCTGACTTGCCATGGCTGCTGGCGACTGAGCAGTGCGTCTCAGGGTCGTGTCTCTTGGATTCAGCAGGACAGGACAGTGCTGCTAACGGGCGGGAAACCGTGGGCCGGGAACCTGGTCTCCTGGGTTTGCATGAGGTGGTGGTTTTCAGAATGGGAGCACTAGGCTAGGGCTACCAGTGGTGCCTGGAACTTAATAGAAATGCAAATTTTCAGGCTCTGCCCCAGACCCGGGCAGCTGGGAAGAAGAAACTCACCCCTCTGTGCTCAGCAGCCTTCCAGGGGAGCCGATGCACATTCGCCCTGGAGACACTCGGCCATGAAGGCAGGGAGGCTGCTGTGAGTGGCAGTGGCCACGGGTGGCTCTCAGCCCTGACTGCACATTGTCATCACCCGGGCACCTTTGAAAGCCATTGATGCCAGCACCCATCCTCTGAGTTTCTTCCACCGTGTAGGTGGGGTCCTGGCCTTGACATTTAAGACAGCTTCCCCCAGTGATTCTAGGATGCGGCTGTTACTCGCCACCCGCATGTCTCTGGAGCGTCGTCTCGCCTCACAGGTTTTCAGTTTTGGAGTTTGTAAAACAGACCCTCAAACTCTTATCTTCTGTGGCGGCGAGAAAATCCAGAAGCTTCAAATCCCATTGTGAATTTTTGTGGGTGTCAAAGTGCCAGTGGGGGCGTTCATGAGGGTTTCCCTGGGATGTGCCCGTGTGCCCACCATTCTCTACCAGTTGCTCAGTTGGCCTCATCACTTCTGGGAGATGGGGCTGCAGAATGTTCACCATCTAAGAATCGGATAAGAGCTCTGGAAGAGCCTCGGTGTGCAGATTCCCAAATCCAGGGGTGAGGGATGTCAGAAATTCTGATGGCAGAAAGAAGAGATGGGTATAAATTCAGACCTCCCAGGCTGGGGCTGGCAATGAGGGCTTTGTACCAGAATGATTGTTATTCCAAGAGGAGAGCTGGTGGCTACTGAGTGGTTAGCATGGGATAGCACTGCACTAGGAGCTCACGTGCCTCGTTGTACCTGGTTCCCCATCTGTGGGGAGTAAATACAACTATTACCCCATTTTTCAGACAAGGTGCTTGCCCAGGGCCCCAACTAGCAGAGGACAGAGCCAGGACAAGCCGCGGTGGAGCAGCTGGAGTTTGCCACCTCATGTTAAGCAAGTGCCTGGTCTGGACACTGTCAGCTTCCTAGGAAAGGTGATCATCAAAGAGAGATGCTGGTGGTGTCTCTGGAAGCACCAGGAGAAGTGGTGGCCCTGGAAGGAGCTGGCTGTCCCCTCCCCTTTCTCTTATCTCTAAATTTGAACCCTAAACACAATGCTTCTTCCTGCTGGCTTCAGGGCAATGTCACGCAAGCTTGATTTTTCTGGTCAAGGCTTCTATGTCCCCAAATGTGCAGGAAGTGGATGAGAAAGTCAAGAAGCCTTGCTAGGACACACTGCAGCTTCCTTTATTGACAGCATGGCTCTGGGAAACCAGACCAGTAAGTCAGAAATAAACCAGCAAATCCTCCACAACTCCTTTAGAGAGAGATGACCTCTGAGTTTTCCTTTCCTTCCTCCAGGAAGAGCTGGAAATCAGGAGTGATGGAGCTCAATTCTCATGTGCCCTCAGCTTTGCAAGATGGGGACCTTCTTACACCCTCAAGTTCTGTCATCATCAGGGACTCATTTCATTGCAGAAATGGAGCTGACTTGGGATGAATCACTGGCAGCCACCACTGGCTCACCCTTAGCTTGCTGCTCACCTTCTATTCTGAGCATGTTCTCCAGACATTAGAGATAGAAAATACCCTTGCAAACCCATCTGCCATCCAGCCCTGGTTTGTATCTGCTCAGGCTCCAGAAAGGCAGTGTTATGGTTTGTGTTTGCATGGTCCCCCAAGCCTCATGCAATCGTGGAGGTAGCTGAGTCCAGGGCTTGTGATTGGTTCATTGTCTAGCACTGGTATTGGTGGTGTGAGTGCTGCACCTGCCCAGGGGCAGAGCCAGCATACAATGTAAGGGAGGGAAGGCAGGCGTGATTTTCCCCCTTTTGCCCTTTCACTCTTGTTACTTGTGCCACACTAAACTGTTGCCCCTCAGCCACGTCACCCTGACTTGCAGCCAACTGAGTTTGGACCAAAACCTCCAAAAACTGTAAGCTAAATAAACCTTTCCTTCCCTGATTTTGGGCCTCAGGTATTTTGTCTCAGCAATGAGAAAAAAATAACCAAGACAGGCAGTGTGCTAGGTGACTCCTGTAAATTTCCATCCCTGTGACTCTCCAAACCAACGCGTTCCCTCCCGACAGTTTCTCTTCTTCTGCTTCACCTCCTCTGCCCCTACAAAGCCAGTGGTGCAGGAGCAAGGTTGAAGTGCGCCTTGGGTTTCTGGTGGGAGAAGCTGGCCCAGAAACAATTCCCAATGACCACGCTCTGCCTGTCCCTGGCTCTTTTCCTCCCACATTACCTCTTTGCTTCATTGATCTCATTATCTGCCCCTTGCCACCACTATGCTCCAAAAAATAAAATAGAAAACAGATCAGACTACCAAGCACACGTTCCAACTAATATTTCTTCTAGTACAAAGGAAAGTGAAAAAGTAGGAACTCTTTCTGATTATTTTTGTTTTATATATTATGGCATAATACTTTGCACTTTGGATATTACATTGTTTATAAAGCATATCTTTTATATAGAGATAGAGATACACATGCATGTGTGAGAGCCAGCTCCCATTACTTATCCACTTATGTTCTACAAAGTTGCCACAGAACCTGAATTAGTGAACACTGAGCCATTGCCCCCGAGAGAAACACAGGGCTGTGTTCCTGTGAACATCTGGTCATAACGTCTCCAACAGCGGATCAGCACATCACCTTGTTTGATGTGTGTTCTGTCTAATGACACCTAATTTCATAGGATTACTGATTCAAAGCTAATCTACATCGTCATTGTCTCCCACAGGCATGGCTCAGCCTTCTGGCACTTAGCGTCACTAGATAACACTTCAGCTTGGGGGCCCTTTGTCAACACCAAAATCCCAAACAAAAAACACAAAAATGCAAAAAATGTGACAGGAAGCAGACCTTGAGAAGAAGGCATTTATGAAACAAGGAGCCAGAGTGTTGCTTTCTTCGATGTCCTCTGGGAATGTGTGTGTTAGGTGGCTCAAGTGTTTTGGCCGCTCTGTGTGAGCGTGAATGACCACAAAAGGACCACATGAATTGATCTGTGGATTACCAATAAACTTCAGGTAGCAGGCACATTTCTAAGTAGGGAATCCATACTTAATGAGTATTTACCATGCACGCGTATATGCACTATGCTTAAAAAATGCAGTGACTGTTTAAATTTTTAAAGCAATTTGTTATAGTAAAGGACACATTGCCATTAATCTACCTTCCCTCACCTTAAACGCATTAATCCCGTTGTTCTTGCCACTTTCTGAAGCAATTCTGCAAGTTTTCTTTCATGATTGTCTCTAGTTACACTGTTGTGGCTGCCTCAATCTCCTGACTCGATTATAAGAGCTTACCTTTCATGACCATTTTGACTTTAGGTAAAAGCCTGAGTTTGCACAGGGCCAAATCTGGTGAAGGGCACTGTCACGTTTTTATTTGACAGAAATTATTGTACATATTTGATCAACAAGGGGTAATCAAAAATATAATGAATGTTTAAGTACAAAAATGTGTTTTAGTAAAAGACACATTGCCACTAATCCTCCCCAAGATATTCCAAATAGCTCCCTCACTCTGAATACATTTATCCCATTGTACTTGGCAATCAGTCTCTTACTGCAATAATTTTTTTAAAAAATTTGAACATTTACTGTATCTTTCAATTACCCTCATATCTGCATCAGTCAGGACCACATGAATTGCTAAGGTAATGCAGACCTAGTCACATGGGGACATCCGTTGACTAGTGTGACTGAAGGGTCCCCAGCAGAGCTGGGGCAAGACTGGAGCCAGAGGCTGACCGCCTCTTGCTTCGGCTTCCTTCTGGCCGGGCCTCCTTTTCAGCAGATTTCCCTCACCTGGTAGAATCTCATCCAGTCCAAGTTTGACTCAGCCCAGCATTAGCTCAACCAGGAAAAATAAATCAGAGAAGAATTTCCTTCCTAAGATTCCAGCACAGGTTTCAGAATTCAGTCTACTTGACTTGAGTTAGGGAATTTATCCAACTATAAGTCACCAGGGGAGGGTAATTTACCAATTGGCAGATCAGGGAGCAGAGAGATCAAAGCTCAGGCCTCACGAGTGCTAGTCAAGTGCTCCATCACTGAGCTACACCCAGCCTCAGGACAATTCCTTGAAAGAAAGTTGGGATGTTGCCACCAGGACAGAGAGAAGCAGGTGTCCCCTCCCCATTCCCCTATGGAGCTCCCAGTCTGTGGAGAGTGGTTCTGTCCATTATGAGAGGCCAAGCTCCAAGCTTCTAGATTCTAGTCCTAGCAGAAATTCAGAGAAGAAAGGGCTCAGACGCCTGGAGATGGTATTATGGGTCAGGGCAGAGTGGAGCTGGGATTCGAGAGGTTAAATGGAGGATCAAAAGCATTTTCAGGGGTTCAAAAAAGTCTTCTCACACAAGCTCTTCTATACCATCCTGGTGGCTCCTGTGACTTGGGCTTCAGGAAGAAGAGTCACATCATACCTGATGGATTCCACCCTTTAAGAATTGTATCAATTATCGATTCTCTCTCTCCCTCCATCCCTCCCTACACACACACACTCACACACCCACACACACACACACTAAAACCAGGGAGAGGGGGTGGAGGAGTAGCACCACGTGTTGCTGTCCATGGTCCTGAACCCCACCACTGGCCCACTGCTGATTTCCATCCAACTTTGCTCAAGAGTGAGACTCTGCTTTATTATGTTTGTTTTCTGTCTTCGTGGGAAATATGCACTGTTAACATTGCCCATGTGAATCAGGGAACCAGCAGGAAACAGATGGCAATTCAAATTGTGTGATTCAAGGAGAGCTTTGAAAAGGAACAAAGGCGTGAACAGGATTAAGGGAAACCACCCATGGGTAGTGAAGCACCCTGGGGCTACTGTAATGGAGAGCTGTTACCACCCCTAGGCCTGAAGGGAGAGAGGAAGAGCATTGCCAGAGCCAGGAGAGAGCTGGGAATGCAGTTGCAGGTGAGGGATGATGACCAGAGCTATGCCTACTTGTGAGGGGCAGTTGGCCTGTGACGACACGGCAAAAAGTAGCCAACAGCTACTTCTCCTCCCTTCACTCTTTCTCTCCTAGTGACTGCCATTGGCTAACTCCAAGTCAGCTTCATGGAAGGAGAACCTGGAGAACAGGGTGAGATGTGTCTTTTTCGCATAGCAACCATCTCCCCAAACTAGCAGCTTAACACAAGAAGCCACTTGCCTTTGTCCATAACTCTACAATTCAGGCTGGAGTCAGCAGGTCTGTTGTTCTTACCTGGCTACTCATCTGACCACAGTCATCTGGGTCGAACATGATTGTCTAAGTCACATGTCTGAGGTTAGCTGGACCTCGGCTGGCAGCCTTCATGTCTTTCCTTAGGACCCCTCTAGCAGAATAGAATGGATTTCTAACATGGAGGATGGAGTACTCCAGAGGATTTCTGGTGGGCAAACACCCAGTCTTTATTTGCCATTATTGCTGATGTCTCACTGGCTAAAGAAAGCCAGATGCTAAGCCCAGTGTAAGTACCAGGAGACTATAAAACATAAAACCCGTGCTCCCTGAGGGTCATCTGCTGAACAATGCACCATGCTGTCTGTCCAGAAGCAACCATGGTGTATGTTTCACATTTCTTGATGTCATTTTTGAACACTTTCAACAGTCCATGTAATTTTCTAATTACTAACAAGTGACTCCTGGAAAGTTGGATGTTGGGGTAGGTGTTATGGTGTCTTGATGTCCCCCCAAAGCCTCATGTGGCCATTGGGCTTTTCAGAGGTGGTGTGATGCTGGGATTAAGGGTGTGTGATTAGCAAATCAGTCCACTGATTGGTTTGGCCTAGTTCTGATGAGGGTTAGGGGTGTAGGTGGTACACCTTCCCCTAGGGCTTGTAGCCTGCTTATGATATAAGGACAGAACGAGTCTTGTCTTTTTTCCCTTGTTGCTTTTGCCATCTTCTGGGGCCATGAACTGTTGCCCCTCCACCATGCCACCTTGCCTTGGAGCCAGCCAATGGACTTAAACCTCTACAAACTGTGAGCTAAATAAACCTTTCCTCTTTTAACTTTGGGTGTCAGGTATTTTGTCTCAGCAATGAGAAAAATAACCAAGACGATAGGTGTATGCCCACATCTGCCCCCATGTGATACAAATGCCCACTACTGGAGGAAGGAGCTTGAACCAGAGGAGAAGCCAGACCAACTCCAGAGGTTGTGTGGATGGCACATCGCTCCGGGTCAGTGTCAGGGAATGAATGGTGACTTTGCTGCAGCCTCAATTTCCTTTTATAAAATAAGGCTGATGACAGAGCTGAGGGTAAACTTAGGTAACACTGCTGTAAGTACTGAGCACTATGATCTGAGTGAATGAATGCTCTCAATCCGTTAAGGGTACAGTGAAGAAAGAGGCAGAGGAGTTGGATTTAGGGCCAGACCTACCCACCCCTACTACTCCCTGGCCAGGTCAGTCTGCGGGGGAAGCCAGTTACCCTTGATAAACGTCAGTGGTTCTGTCTTTAAAGTGGACTCATTGGCATCTCTGCAAGCTTCTTGTGTGCCAACGAGCCTAAGTCGGTGTGGTCCCTGGTACACATTAGGTGATAAACACCTTTGTATGTGTTTACCAGCCTTTATATTCTGGAGATAATGGTGAGAGTAACTGAGTCCTCTTTATTCAACCATGTGCCAGGCACTTTACAAATATTAACACATTCAACCCTTTGAAATCCCTTTAAGATAGGTATTACCATCCTTGATTTTCACTGGAGAAAGGCAAGACACAGAAAGGTTAAGTAACTGTCCTAACGTCACATAGCTAGAAAGAGGCCATGCCAGGATTTGAACCCAGGCAGCTCAGCACCCCTTAGTCTCTGTGCTCCTCTGCTTCCAATGATGAGGGGCCTCACACCCATCCCCACTGGTGAGTGTGAAGCCCAAGGGCTCTGTAAATTGTGGAGCTCTCCATCTGCACTGCCAGGTGGCTGCCTTCATGGTGGCCAAGGTTTCGCTTCTCTCTCACCTTCCCCCAAGTGGCTCTGGGAGGACCTGGGTGGGGAGAGGAGTGGATGGGTCAGGTCTCCGTGATCAGTTATCCACGGGAACTGAGAGACAAGCTGTTTGTGCCTTCTGAAGTGGTCGCAAATGTCTTAGAGTCGACATCGCCAAGCTGCCATCGACCACGTGAGGCCTGGGGCTTCAGGATGAAACGTTATCGGGGAGCTGGGGTTCAGGAGGAACCCAAGGGACAGCTAGTGAGGGTGTCACCTGTGTCAGCACCGGACTAGACCTGACCTGTGGGTCAGTTTCACATCAACCTCAAGCAACCCGATGGAGCAGGTGCTGCTGCAGCCTTGTGGTACAGAGAGGGGAAACTGAGGCTCCGACCCCTAAGTGATCAGTCTGGCTCAGCAGGGTAACAGGTGGAATCAGGTCTGGGTGGCTCCAAATCCTGCATTTGCAGGCCCTGCCCTCCTGGCTGGGGGCAACATCCTGAGCTTTGAGCTATGGACCACGGACAGACAGCACAGTGGTATGTGTGCGCGCATGCATGTGTGTGTGTGTCTCTGTGTCTGTGTGTCTGTGTGTCTTGTGGTAAGGCAAGAAGATAAGCAGAGCCCTTCCCGGGCCCTAAGTTTCTCTTCCTCACAGGGATGAAGTGAAAACATGCACTTTGCAGGGCAGAGTGGTGGCACTTTCTGTCTGATGATGAGTCAGGCAAGTCCAGGACTGAGTGAGGGGAAGTTTGGGGAAAGCACGTGACACTCTTTATAATTGTGGTCTTGCTGCTTCTGCTTTATTACTTCCAGTGACTAGGGACTCAGCTCACCTCTCAAAGTAGCATTCTCCACCCCCCACCCTCTGGTGGCCCCAGTGGTTGGAAAGCCATTCCTTGTCTCATGCCAGACTCTCCTTCATCATCCCTTTCACCTGGGGCTCCAGCTCCGGTCGGGGGCTGTGACATGAGTGGTCACTCGGAGCAGGGGTTAGGAGCACGGCTGTCAAAGGAGACAAACTCCACTTCACAACTGCCTGGCTCCACTGTTCCTGTCTGGTGACCTTGAGCAAGACAGTTCACCCCTTGGAGTCTCCGGGATGGGAATAACTTCAGAACCTCAGGATGAAATGCGGCAGTGGAAGGAAATTGCCCTTGGGCAGGTCTCTGCCATGCCAACCCCTGCAGGCCTGTGAGGCACACGCTCGCTGGGCGGGACAGGAGCAGGTCAAAGCCTCAGGCTCCGAAGCCACCTGTCTGGGGCTCCACGTGGAGCCTCATGCATTGGGAGATCGGGGGCGCCGTTTTCCTCTCCAGGCCTGGAGGACCCAGGAGGACACGGGGAGGGGATGCAGGAGAGAGAATCATGAGAAGAGACTCCCTGACAGTCGCTATGGTCACAGGCGCCCCTCGTGCCCAACAGGAGGGACCCTGCGTGGTACCCAGTGTACCCTGCCTCCCTGCCTCTCTCGTCTTCTGCCAGGGCCTCCCATTGGATCAGCCCAACCAGCAGCCACAGGACAGGAGAGCTGTGGACGCAGCCACTGGGGTCCACCTCCTGGGCAAAGCAGGGCGAACGGCTGTGAATCTGCAGCAGCAAATCACAGCTTCCCAGTACAGCTCTTGGACTGAGTTGAACCATGCAATGCTGCCACTATGTGGCCTTTCTTTTCTCTCTTAAAACAACAAGTTCATATGCTTAGCCCACGATTGCTCTTACTTTCCCCAGCATAAAACAGTGCAAGGTGGGGTCAGAGGCTCAATTACACCAGACCCAGGTCAGAGTCCTTGGAGATTGCACCTGCTACCTACCTGTATGACCTTGACCATCTGGGACTTCTGCTTTCTCCAGAAAAAGGAAAATGGTTGGGAGGCTGAGACAGGATCATGAGTTCAAGCCCAGCTTGGGCAATTTAGTAACTTAGCCAGACCTTGTCTCAGAACAAGAAGAAGAAGTGACTGGGGGCGTAGCTCAGTGTGAAGGCTGTAGGATCAACCCCAGTGCCGTGAGGGGGGAGTGTGCTGTGTCCTGCACCGATAATCTGTGAAAAATGTCCCTCCCACATGACAATCAGGGATACTGCCCGTGTTAAGGGGATAAATGTCCCTCTGTGCTCTGAGCAGTGGAGGGACACGATGACACTTGTGGTCCCCAGTAAGGTGATATGATTTATGGCTGCCGCTAAGGCGGTGTCAGCTGAGGTCTAATCAAAATGAATTTCACTGCAGCCTGGGCCTGGGTGGTGGCCCAAAGACCATTAAGCTAAATGACTTGTTTTAATATGCAGCAGACCCATCAAATCACATTTTTCTGTTTGAGGCCTGGGTGTCTTGTGTGCATGCCCGAGAACACACACAGCTCAATCCCAGCTTCCCCACTTTTCCTTACCGGCCGTGCTGTAGCCAGAGCAGAGATAAATGCAGTCAGCAACAGAGAAGAGCGAGTTTCTGCTTTATGGAGGATGTGGGCCATTAGCGTGGCTGTGCTGGAAACCCTGAAAGGTTGTGGCTTCATAATCCAGGAGAGGCGAGAGAAATTTGGGCTTCTCTCGCTTACTGGCTGTGTGTCCTCAGGCAAATAGCTTTACCCCTCTGGGCTTCAGTTTCTCAATCTAACTGAGCAGTGAAGGGTACTGTTCCTAGGACTGTTATGAAGGCCAAGTGTGACATTGCATATGGGGCACTGAGGGTGGGTCCTGACCCATACTAAGCCCAGGCCGGATGTTCTGGTTTTGCTGTGATAGCAAACAATTCCCTAAGTTTCAGATCTGATTCTTAGGCAGGCTTCCTGGGTCTGGTGGTGCCTGATCTTGTTACCCTCCCTGAGGGAGCCAGCCTCACACATCCATGATTGTCCCTGCAGGGAAAGGGGACCACAGAGACAGGTATGAGGGGCTTCCCTGCCTTAGGTCCCCTGTGGAGAGCACCCTCAATTTTTCCTTCCCTGGGAAGATTCCCAGGGAGACCAACCCCACAGCCTGCAGCTCTGGCCTGTTGTGCATTAACAAAGTCTAAGCCTTTTCTAGAAAACACACACACACACACACACACACACACACAGTCGGACGGACTGTTTTTAGAAGAGGAAAGAACTTATTCTTCGTTTTTAATTAATGCCAGCTCTCTCTCCTCCTGACTTTTCATACTGCCACCTCATTTGTCTTATTAAGTACTTCATTTTGGTTTTAATTAATGTTGTTTATTGTCACAGTATTTTAATTGTGAGTGCTGGCTCTCAGCAGGTGCAGGCTGTCAGATGGCTTGGAAATTTTTCCTGTCCTCTAAGGAGCTTGAGGGACAGCACCTCTGAGGTGGAGGAGGGAGAGGTTTGTGGGGGGTAGAGTTGCTGTCTTACTGTTCTCCAGGCTGCGGACAACACCGGTGACTTTGGGATCCCTGTTTGCCCCAGAGGAGCTTGGTCTCACTCTAAAGATGCCAGAGAACCCAGGAGGGCTGCAGAGGCAGAAATTCAATATAAAGGTGGCTTGGGAAGAGATAGGGGGAACTCATGAGAGCCAAAATGTCCAGGGTAGATTCAGGCATGACTGGATCCAGCATTCTGATGCCATCATCAGAAATCAATCTTTCTCCATCAGCCAGCTCTGCTTTTTTTTCCCTTTGATGAGCTTTTCCTATGTGGTTCAAAAGTGATCAATAACAGCTACAGGCTTCTGTTCTACCAGTTTAACAACTTCAATGGAAAGAGAATACCTCTTTCTACAGAATTCTGGGAAAGTCATAGGACAAGTTCTTACTGGTCCACACTGGGTCATGTGTCCATCCCTGAACCAATCACAGTGGGCCAAGGGATGCACTACGCTGATTGGCCAGGAGGGACACCAGATTTGAGTGAGCCCCACCCAAAGGCCGAGAAAGGGATTATTTCCCAGGCGATCATTACTCCTAAGAGGCTACCCAGATAACTGCAGCAAGAGCTGTCTGCCCCTCGTATCCCCTGCAAGGCCTCACTCAGGCCTGAGCAAACCCATCATTTAGACCCCCGTCCTGCTCCCTGGCTTTGCCCATCAGTAGTAGAGACTGTGTCCTCCTTCCGGACTGATGCTTAGCATTTCAGATTAACTCTCCAACTCTTCCCAGTCACCCTGCAAGAGTCAGAATTATTATATTCACATTGCAGAGACCATATAAAAATTTCCAGAGATACTTAAAACAAGGAAGGGAGGTGGGGTTGGGTCCTGGAACCTGAATCTGGGGGCAGTAATTTTCCAACCACACCAGGCAGGTGCATCAGTCAGTTCTTGCTGCGTAACAAGCCAACCCACATCAGCAGCTATCATTGTTTGCACTGTGGTTTGGCAGGTTGGTGATTGGATTGCATCCAGCTTTGTGGCTCTTCTGGTGGATACTGGACTTGGATGACCTTGGGTGGGTTTGTTCCTACATAAGAGCTGGGCCAGTTGTGGTCATGTGATGTCTCCTCTTCAGTGGGCTAACCTGGGCTTCTCAGAAGGTGCCTGTAGGCTCCAAAAGCAACCAGTGAGGCCAACCCCTATAATGCTAGCATTTTGAAGCTTTTGATTGAATCATGTTCTGAATGATACCATTGGTCATAGGTAGCCTCATTGCCAATTGGATTCAGGGGGCAGAGACATAAATTTTACCTGCAGATGGGGGAGCTGAGAGAGGTATGGTCCAGGGAGGGAGCAATGGGGCTGTTTTTCTACCAATCTACTCGGTCCACTGTGAGCTGACTTCTCTCCTTCCTGAACTGAGACCAAGGGGACCAGATAAACCTTCAGGGAACAAAGGACAAGGCAACCTTGGGCCCCGAGACAGTGATGGGGCCACTTTGTGCCTTTTAAGTCACATGAGCCATGACCCACTTCTGCAGCTGGAGAGCAAGAATGGGGACAGATAATGACCAGTGCTTACTGAGCATCTATTTCATTCTGGATATCATGTTGGTGGCCTGGCTGGCATCTTCACCCTCGCTCTTCACGCTGCTCCCAGAGATGGCAGAACTGAGTGTGCAAGGAGAAGAAGCTGTTGTCAAATGTCGTCTGTCTGAGTTTCACCTCTGCTAGTCACTTCCCCTGCTAAACCTCAGTCTGGAACAGGTGCAGGGGAGTTAAATGAGGCCAGCAATGGAAAGCTTTCAGGGACCCAGCACCAGGGACATAGTAAGAAGCCACTGCGATGAGGCAGGCTGTGCTGTAACAAACACCAAGCACCACAGACCCGCTGAGACCATGGAGGTTGTAAGTGGCCGAGCAGTGACGGGGTGGCTGTACACCTGCCTCTGAGTTGGGACTGTCCCTGGAGATTATCTGCAGGCACTTTAGTGGCAGCCGTCTGTTACAGCTACGTGGCATCAGGAGCACCACGTGGAGGTGACAGCGAGTTGCTCTGTTTTGAGGTCAGGAGCACAGAGTCGCTCGTCTCTAGCACCCCATGGGCTGGCTGTGTCCTCGGACAGGCGCTTGGAGTGCAAAGAGCAGTTCCTCATTGTTCCAAGTATAGCCAGGCTCAGAGGAGGCCGAGGAGGTCTGTCCACTGCCGGGACAGTGCCTGACACGTAGTAATTGCAGGTGTTCTGGAAACAGTTTCTGAGTCTCCCAATTTTTTCCAGAGAGGCTGTCTGTCTGCATATTTTATTAAAGCCTTTTAAAAAAATATTGCCTTAGTTTTACTTTTCAAAAATATTGCACAGGCCAAACAGACCAGATTTCCAGCCTCAATCCTGTGCATCGCGTCTGCCGTCCGCTCCCCAGTTTGAGGCCCTGTGTGTGCGGCATTGCCCAGCCCACCGGGCCGTGCAGTCAGTGTGTCTGATTCCTAATTGAGCAGTGATGAGCAGGGCCCAGGGGAAGAGAGCTGGGCAAGGATGGGATGGCGATGTGGGGCTGCTGGGTGACGTCCAAGCTGCTGGCCGGGCTGCAAAGCATCAAGTTTAATTCCAAGGCTGTGAGGCAGGGAGGCAGACAGAGGCCTTTGCCCTCCATGCAGGAAGCTGCAGCTCCCAGTTTCCCTGCAGCGCCATACAAAGCCCCCGCCACCGCAGCCAGTGCTGCCGGCGGTGTCCACACACCTGCCATGGCTCTTAAACTCGGTGGGCTCTGAGCTGTTTTACCCACTCAACTCCAGCCAGCGGAAGATCCGCAATGTCCCAGGGGTTGGAACCACTGTCCTTAGCAATGGATGCTAGAGGGAGCCAGGGTCTTCCCAGCAATCTAGGCGGCAGGGAGGTTATGGTCAGCACCGGGCTACAGAGGTGGGCCCAGCATGGCCACTCACGTGCTGATCTGTTCCTGGCCCACCACCTTCACTGAGCTCAGTGACTCAGGTGACACTTGCTGGTGTTCTGGACCTCGCCCTATGCACTGATCTTTTCCTGTAAGCTGGGATGAGATGAGGAGCCACCTGTCGAGGCCCCTGGGAGCACCCAGTGAGATGAAACGCACAAGGTGCCAAGCACGCAGGGAGCCTTGGTAGTGAACTTTCTATTGTCACTTGTGGTACAGAAAAGAAATTGTTCCTTAGTGCACATGCAGGGACCGCCCTAATGCGGAAGAGCTCCTGGAGTCTCTGGCTTCCCGGAAGGGCAGTTAGGTTTGTCCCTGCATGAACCCAGGTGTGTGACCTCTCAGAGCCACCAGGAAGGGCACAGGGTGGGCGAATCACTGCTCATTCGGAGGCTGACAGGTAGGATTGTGGCCAGGGCCCAGAGAGCAGGGACTGGACGGTCATCAACCCTCCAGACACCCCTCAGAGCCCAGCAATCCACAGCCCGGGGGAGTGTACAGGCGTGGATGAGAGGAGTGAGCGAGCACCTGGGCTTTGGAGTTGGGGTTCAAATCTCAGCTCTGCTACCGTGTAAGTCAAGCAGTTGTCTTAACCATTCTAAGCCTGTTTCCTTAGCTATATAGTGAGAATAATCCCATCTGCCTTGAAATCAGATTATAAAGACGAATGAAAATAAGGAAGGTAGAGAATTTGGCACATAGTAGCTGCTCGAGAAATATTACTCATTATTGTATCAACTACAGGAGGAGCAGGAAAAGGGAGTTACAGCTTTATGGGTGCTGCTGGGTGTCAGGACCGCAGCTGCGGGATACACTCAGGGGCCCAGGGGTACCCAGAAACCATGCTATTGATCTGCCACACACGGCAATGCTTCCCCGGGGCCTCAGGCTCCTGGTCGGTTATGGCGATGCGTCCCTGTAGCAAGCAGTGGCAGAGTGTGGGGTCTGGATGCCCAGGGCTCACTGTGGGGCTTCCCCTCTCTGGGACTGCGCCTCCCCGAGAGCCTGCTACCCTTCACGGAGTGTCGCCTGCAGACCGCTGGGAGGACGAACACCTTCTGGTCACGCTGTTGGATAGGAAATGGCAAATGATGGCCCACTCTCTCCCTCCCTAGAAGCAGAACTGGAAGCGGGGATTCCGGTGCTAGTGATGGACTCGGGAGTTCTCTAAGGGTAGCGGGTGAGGACGTGGCTTCAGCTGAAGTCTGGTCCCAGCCCGCGCCTCAGGGAGCCCTGCAGACAGCATCAAGGGGCTTCCCACTTGACACGGGGGTCTGTGCTCCGCCCCTCTCCATCCATCACTGGCTTTGGTAGCCCCTGGGGTGGCGGCAGCTCCCCCCACCCAGTGTCTCCACTGGAAGAGGGCGGAAGGACCAAGACTGTAAGGCGGCTCTGAACGGCCAGCACCGCGTCCACTGTGCCCTCTCTGCGCTGCGCCAGGTTAGCCCTAGGCCTGTTTCTCCAGGTGTCCAAATAGCTTCGATAGCTCAGAGTGGCGCAGACCCAGTGGACAGGGGTGAGCACTGAATGAAGAGACCAATCCAGGGTCCTTAAGTGCATGAGGAGCCGGAGGGGCCCGGTTGAGAGACCGGGGTTGTCCAGGCTGGCTCCTGGCTGGAGGGAAGGGTGGGCGGGTTCACGGGGAACTTGGACTCTGCAGATGGATTCTAAGGGGACATGGGCGACAGATGCAGGGAGCTTTTGCCCTGAGGGTGGCGGGATTTGGAGACCAGAGCCCCTAGGGGGAGGTGACCAGGGGGCGCCTTGCCCGCCCCTCCCCCACAGCCTTCTAGGGCCACGTCTGCTCGGGCTGCAAAGTTCCTGGGCTCAGAGCCGGTGAAGTCACTCAGGCCTGCGGCTCTGCGCACCAGCCGGGAGCGGAAGCCCCGGGGGCCCGGAGCAGTGAGGAGACTTCACCGCTCTTTCCAGCCACCCCTCTTCACAACAGGGACTCACTCTCCTGACTGTTGGGAAGTGGCCGTGCTGAGATGGGTCGCACTGACCTGGGAAGCTTGCGTCGGCCGCACACGGGGCAGATGAAATGGCTCTGCCGGGGCCTTCACTGCTGCGTGCCCAGCCCCCACATCGCCCTGCTTCGCCTCCGGAGATGGGACCGGCCCAAAGGCTGCGGGGTCGGAGAGGAGCCGCCCCATGTACACCCCCACTTCTGCAACTGCTTCGTCTCACAGAGAGCGAGACAGTCATAGCAAACCTGATAGGAGGTCGGCACCCACTGGACACACTGATCCCTTTCTGTGTCCTTTCCAAATATTTCCTGTAAACTCCACGACTTCTTCCCCGGTGAGATACTGGAGGGGAAGGGCAGGTCCAGAGAGAACATCAGACTGGCTGAGTTGGGGCACAGAGTGCTGAGGGAGACACAGTCACATGTTCAGCACATACTAAGAGCCTTCTGTGTGCTTGACACCTTGGAAATCAAGCAGAAAACAAAACGTCTGCAAGGGGCTTGTATTTTGGTAGGGGGACTCAAAGTCTAAGCCAATAACCAAATACAAAATAAACAAATTATTTTTATGATTAGCAGTCAGAGCTATGAAGAAAAAGGAATTAAATTAGAGGGAATCCAGGTAGAGGAGATGGAAGAAGAACTGTGTTAGCTTGAGTGTAAGAAATATACGGGATGAGGAAGTAGATGGTCTGATAAACAACACAAAGACTGTGGCTATGTTGCTGTGTTGCATGTAGGAGCTTTGCTGTCTGAGTATATTATTGCTGTTTTGGCCACAAAATCAACAACAAAAGTGGGTAACTAGGGGAGATGATGGATACATTTATTTGTTGCAGTATCCTAGCCATTTCATTGTGTATCTACATATCTGTGACACGCTATGGGTCTTAAATATGCAGAGTAAAGTTTATTTTAAAGAGCTAAATTAAAATAAGCAACAAAAAAGTGTTGAGGATGTAGCTCAGTGGCAGAGCACTTGCCTGGCATGCACGTGACCCTGGGTTCCATTCCCAGCACTGCCCTAAAAATTAATAAACAAATGAATCGCGTGATCAGAGGCGCCTCCTTGTGGAGGTGCCATTTGAGGACAGCCCTGCATGGTGGCAGCAGGTGAGCAGGGCTAGTGTCTAGGGAAGGAGCTCCTGAGGAGCAAAGAGCAATTGGGAATGCACCCAGGATGTTGGAGAAACTTCAGGGAAGAGGAGGTGAGAGGAGAGGGGAAGAAAAGAGAAGAAGGAGCCCCCAAGGCTCAGATGCTAAAGCGTTCAGATTTTAGTCCAGAAGCAATGGGGAGCCATGGAAGGCTTTTCAGCAAGAGAGTAACATATGCTGGCGTACTGTTTTTGGATGAAAAGAAGGAGAGAAAGTACACACATCTTAAGAAGTTAGCTTATGAGTTTTGCATATGTTCCTACCGGGTTAGTGGCCCACATCAAGATATGAACCATTCTCATCCCATGAAGGCCCCCATGTTCCTTCCAATCAACACCCTGTGTCCTTTCCAATCCGTACCTGCCCCGAAGTGAGTGATTGATTTGCTCGGATAACTTACTATCCCTATCAAACAGATTTGCCTGTCCGGAACCTTCATGTGAATACCATCAAATACTGTATTCTCTTTGGGTGCTGGCTTCTTCCTCTAAGCACAATGTCTGTGAGATTCATGGAGGTTTTTATGTCTCTCGGGACTTTGTCTCTTATCACTGAGCAGCATGAAGAAACCAGGCGTGGAGAAACCAGGATTGATTTATGCAGTCCGCTGTTGAGGGACACGGGCTTTTTCCTGTTTGCAGCTATGCCGGGGAAAGCAGCTGTGAGCATCCCCTCCATCTCTGAGATCAGAAGCTCTTTTCTCTGGGGCGTGCATCTGGGTGAAATTCTCGGGCCACAGGCTAAATGCACCTTTAGGTTTAGTGGATATTGCCAAAAGATCATTTTCCAAAGTAGTCGTACCACTTTTTCAGCTCTAAGGTGTATAATTCACATTACCCATTTCAGGTAGAAGATTTTGTATGCTCCGAGTCACGCAGCCATTTTTACAGTCAAATTTAAAACAGTTTCATCACCCCAAAAAGAAACCCTGTACCCCTCAGTCCTCTGCAGTCCTAGGCAACCTCTAATCTTTTTATCCCTTACAGATTTGTTGGTTCTGTATCTCTCATGTAAATGGAAGTATGCAATACGTGACCTTTTGGGTCATTGCTTTATTTCCTTGTTACCGTTTGTGTTCTTATGGCCCCGCCAAGCCTTATGTAATCATGGACGCGGCTGAGTCTGGCATTTGTGATTGGTCTGTTGTCTGGCACTGAGATTGGTGGTGTGAGTGCTGCATCCGCCCAGGGGTGGAGCTGCTCTGCAGTGTAATGGTGGGAAGAAGGCGTGTTCTCTCTCTCTTGCTTGGTTCGCGCTTTGCTGTTTGTGGCCACCATGAATGGCTGGCCCTCAGTCATGCCACCCTGCCTTGCAGCCAACTGAATATGAACTGAAACCCCCAAGAACTGTAAGAAATAAACTTTTCCTTCCCTAATTTTGGGTGTCAGGTATTCTGTCTCAGCAAGAGAAAAGTAACTAAGACATTCCTTTTATGCATTGAATAATTTTCAATGCACAGAGAGGCCACAGAGAGTTGGTGAATACTGGCTCACACTTTGTGGATAATAGCAGCAATGTGCCGTGAGTGTTTATTTGTGTATGAGTTTATGCGCTGTGTTTTCATTTCCCGTAGAGAGATTCCTAGGAGCAGAATGGCCAGGCCTGTGGTAACTCTTTCTATCCACAAGAGGCTGTGGTTGTGACATGTGTTTCTTAAGCTCTCCCTGGCTGTTGTGTGGAGCAACAACTGTCATGGGCAAAGTTAGACATATGGAGGGACCGTATTGGTCAGCTTCCCATTGCTATCATGAAATGCCTGAAACAGGCAACTTATCAAGGAAAAGGGCTGGTTTTGACTTGTGCTCTGGAGGTTCAAATCATCAGCTTGACCCATGCGAGGGCAGTGCATCATGGGGGAAGCACTTGTAGGAGCAAACCAGGTATATCATGAGCCAGGAAGCAGCTTATGTAAGGCGGGTCCCCCTAGCACCTTCAAGAACACCCTGTCATGACCTAGGGGCTCCTCACTAGGCCCCTCCCCTTTAAGATCTGCAGTACACCCCAAATGTTCCACCCTGAGGATCAAGCCTGTAAACCCATGGACGTTTGGGAGACTGTTTCCAAAGCACAGGAGAGAAAAGGAAGAAGTCCCCCACCAGAAACCAGGCAGGGAGACTAGTAGTTTGGATCTGTGGAACAGAAAAGCAGACAAAAGCAATGGGTAGATTCTCAATTCATTTTGAAGATCACCAATGAAACTTTCGGCTGGCTTGGATGCAGAGTACTAAATGAGGGTCAGGCATACGCCAGGGCAAATGAGTCAGATGGCGTAGTCCAATAGGAAAACCTTGGATTCCAGCTGTGTCCTGCTGGAGGTGTGGCCTCGCAACAAAACTGAGTGGAAAAGCCAGGTGTGGTGGCAGCCCCTGTAATCCCAGTTGTCTGGGAGGCTGAGGATCACAAGTTCAAGCCCAGCCTGGACAACTTAGGGGCTCAGTGATAATCCGTGTCAAAAAAAGGGAGTGGGGTACAGGAAGGATTTAGATTTAAGGAAAGGAACTCTTGAGTTGGGTCCTTTTCTTGCTACTAGATGACTGTGACTTCCAGCAGGACATGTCCCCTCTAGGTCCCCAAGGTACCCGACCTGGAAATGGCCTTTTCTGTTTCCCCACAAATACCGCACAGGGTAGAGACAGGGGGAATGATGCCTCGGCGCCTGGGTGACGTCCTCTCTGGGTTGGTGTCTTCCAGGAGCACACGCCTGAGCCTTGCACCATGACGGACACCGTGGTCAGCAGCAGCTCAAACCGATGGATGTACCCCAGCGACCGTCCCCTGCAGTCCAGGTCAGTTTTGCGCCTCCCGGGAGGGGCTCGTGTGGGAGTCGGGAGGTGCACATCTGCTGTCCTTCAAAGAAGGGAGGAATCCTAGAAAAAGAAATGCAATCTCCTCCCCGCAAGGGGGAGTTTGTGGGGGAAACTTCTCCTGTGTTTGGCTGCTTTGCATGGTTGGAAGGGTGCATAGGAGGCAGCATGCAATGGACCAGCAGTGAGCTGGGGGTTGGGGTGGGGGGTTGGGGAGTGGACACAGGCCGGGTTCACTTCTGATCTGAGCGAACTCATTGTGCAATCGAAGCCCTTCACCTCCCCACCCTCAGTTTCCTCATGAGCCAAATAAGGACACGAAACTCCAAGCACCCACACTGGCAGGGCGCGGGCTGACCGTGACTTGCAGAAGCGTGTGCTTTTGTTTATGCTTTAATGTTGGGCCAGATCATGTAAGAACCGGGAGATTTCATATAAATCCAAATTTCTGGCATCTCTTAAAAAAAAAAAAGAGCTGACAACCTTGGATCAAAATTCTTCCATGTCAACATTTCAGAAGCTGCTGATGTCTGTATTTTTTTTATTCTATGAAAAAAATAAAACAATTTCATAACAAAATAGTAATGATAGTTCATACACTGTGTATTATGTTCTTAAAAGTAGTTATTCAGTGTACAAGACACAGACAAAAAAAGAGACATTTACGAAGAAGAAACAAGCAGATAATAGCTCTGAACTTTCTTTTCAATCAACTTTGAGAAAGCAGCAGTATGAATGTGGGCAGGAGCTGCTATCTTTAGCCAGGCATAAGATTCCGGGGCCCACAGTCCCCACCTTGCCCTGCTGGTCGCCAGTGCTAACTCTGCTTTGTGCGTTTGTTACCCACCCAGCACCTGCTGAATAGGTGACCTCTAAGCTTCTTGAACCGTGCTCTCTGTGGATTATGTGGTGAACCGTATTTTAGACCCAGTTGCAGACTTTACATTCCAGATAGACCAGTTGATACTATGATTATTTTAGGGGAGGGAGGAGTAGCCAGCTGTGATAGCACATGCCTATAATCCCAGCTATTAAGGAAGCTGAGGCAGGAGGATTGTAAATTTGAGCCTACCCTGGGCATTGTAATGGCAGCCTGTCTCAAACCAAAATTTTAGAAAGGCGTGGGGTTGGAGCTCAGTGCTTGCCTAGGGTATGCAAGGTCTGGGTTCAGTCCCCAGTACTAAAGAAAGAAAAGGGGCATCAGGAAGTGGCTCTGGCCTGTCCAAGGATTATGGAAAGGATTCTTAACAAAGATCCTTTCTTACTGGGGACCCGAGTTTCCCTAAACATGGGCCTTTAAGTACCCCTTCACAATTTATACCTTATCTGTGCAGCACCACTATTGCTATCTTCTCTAAATCAACTCACAGAGCACACACTTTCATTTAACAAGGAAGCTGTAGGGAAGAAAACCATAAAAATAAATGAATAAAAGAAACAGTGTTATTGTATCTGGCCATATCCTTTAGCCTTCCCAAGGTTCCCAACCAGAGACCTGCTTTCTGCTTCCTCTAAAGGGTTATGATTGAGCCTGTCATGGTGGTACACCTTTGTAATCCCAGCACTGTGGGAGGCTGAGGCAGGAAGATTACAAGTTCAAGACCAGCCCAGGCAACCTAGCAACTAGTGAGACCCTATCTCAAAAAATTAAAAAGGTTGAGCGGAGGCGGGGGGGATTGGATGTAGCTCAGACTGAAACCCTCGGTCTCAATCCCCTGTATCACAAAGTGGGGCGTATGATTAAAATATGTTTTATGTATGGATGAAAATGTCACAAAGGAAATCCATTATTTTGTGCAATTAATATGTGCTACTAATTGTAATGAGAGTGGAACTCAACAAGCCATAGGCCAGTATTAAACCCTGATTAGCCACAAATGGAGTCTTCCTCTTGGAAGCCATCAGACAGTGGGGAAGGAGGTAAAAAAGGAGATTTCTTCTTTGTCCATTGTTGAATATTGCCCCATCCATTGCTCTTTTATTAATTTCTGTTCTTAACTTTATTAGATCATCCCTTCTCGTTTCTTGGCTTTTTCTGTTCCTTGCTAACTGCTTCCATTGTATATTTATCTCCTTGAGGCTTCCTGCTTCTACCATTAGTAATTACACATCTGATAGATAAGGTGTCTCATTCAAACTGTCATGCAAGCTTCCACAAGTTGGGTTTTCATTGTTTCTCATTTCTATGTGTTTTAACTTTTATCTTAGGGTTTCTTCTTTAACCCAAGAGTTATCCAGAAGCATGCTGTATTTTAAAATTTTTGAATGTTTGGGGAGTGGTAATTTACTGATATTTTTGTTTTCAATCTCTGTGTTGACTGCCCTGTGGGCAGAGAATGTGCTTTGGATGTCCTGATTCTTTGTGATGAGTTAAGACCTGGCTTACAAACCAGGAAACGCTCAGTGACTCCATTGAGAAAACTGCACGCTGTCTAATAATTGTTAGATCAGTCACGCCTATTAAAACGAGCCATTGATTGTGTTCATGACATTTTTTACCTTTACTCTTTTTCTGTCTGCTTCTGAGCAGTATGTGAAAATCTTCCGCAGTGGTGGGTTTATCATTTTCTGCCTGAGGTTTAATAAGCTTTGCTTGATATATTTTAGGCTATCTTCCTTCGTCACTGTTATCCTGGCTATATACTAACCTGAAGCATAGTCATTTGAATGTCCCATTGAATGACTGTATTGCAGATTTAGAATTTTTATGATCTTATCTTTTATTTCTAATTTTTTTTTAGTGTCTTCCTGATCATTTATTTTTCTAGTTTATGGGTCCTTGATCAGTTTTTAATCCATGTTGACCTCTTGCACTTTACATTCCGTACCCAGTAATTATTGCACCCACTCATTGGTGAGCTGATCTATGCCACGTGGGTTCGTTAGAACTCAGGTTAATTTTTCAAGGATTTTGCAAGTCAGTTATTAAAGACTGAATTATATTAATTTACTCTTAACTTGTATTCTGCACAGAGGTGACAGACACTCAAAACAAATCGCTTTTAAATTATTTTGTTACTGTTACGGATGTTGCTGTGCTTGCATGGCGGAAGGACTGCGTAATGAATGGCACACCGCTGCGTATCTCTCCCCAGCTCGCAGTGCGGCCTCGTATTGGCACGTGAGCTCAGTGGCAGCGGGGCTTTCCCCTGAGATAAGCGACTGAAGAGTCCCCAGCACGCCGCTGCCCAGAGCCTTGGACAGCCCACAGCCCTCCGGTATCTGCCTTGCAGATTTTCATGCATGACTCGCTTCTTTGAATGCCTGGGGAGGTGCTCTTGTGAGCTCAGTCTGTGAGACCTACCCCGGGGACATCCTTCTCCCGGGAGAATGCCATTTGCTTCTGCCGAGATCACTTTCACTCCCTCTGAGGGCCCTGGCTCTGGGTGGGGTCTCAAGTCCAGCCCCCAGTCTTGTGAGGAAGTCGGGTCAGCCTCGGAACCAGCTGTTCTGGGTGCAGCTTACTGGATTCTCTTTTTCATTTTTAATGGTCTTATAAAGGCATAGTCAACATTTCAACAGTAATTCAACAGCAATCACTTCGTCATTTAAAGTACAGTTTGATGACATCTGAATATGTATGCATACCTTTGAGACCATCATGATGCTCAAGATAAAGACCATCTTCATCAGAACTTCCTTGTGTCACTTCTTGCCTACCTCCTCCCTACTCCTCCCTAAATAATCACTAATTTCTTTTTAATAACTATAAATTAGTTTGCATTTCCTAAAGTTTTATATAAGTGGAATCATACAATATATACTTTTTGGAAGGAGAGGAGAGAGAAATCTGCTTCCTTTCTGTCTGCAATTATTTTATAATCCAACCATACTGTTTTGCATATCAATGGTTTCCCCTTTTTCATTGCTGAATAGTATTCCTTTTGTAAATATGCCACATTTGGCCATTGATGGGCATTTGTATTGCTTCCATCTTTGAGCTAGCACAAACAAAACTTTGTATAAAATCTGGTTTCATTTCTGTTGGGTAATTACCTAATGTCTCAGTCGTGTGGTAGGTATTAGTTTAATTTTCTAAGAAATCACTGAACTGTTTCCAAATGGGGAGCACCATTTTTAAAATTCCCATCAGCAGTGTCTGAGAGTTCCATCCTCCCCACTGCCTCTGCAGCACTTGTTTTGCTCAGTCTTTTTATTTGTACCCAGTCTAGTGAGTGTGCAGTTGTATTTCATTTTGCTCTATAATTTGCATTTCCTTCATGATTAATGATACTGAACATCTTATATAATCTTGCCATTAATCAGACTTCTCTGTTGAAGTATCTGTTCAAATCTGTTGTCCATTTTAAAAATCAGGTCATTTATCTTCTTGTAATTTTTACATGCTTTTCTAATGTTCTAGATAAAAGTCCTTCATTTAAATAAGCATTTTTCAAATCCTTTCTCCCAGTCTATGACCTGCATTCTATTTTTCATAACAGGGACTTTGGAACGGGAAAAGGTTTGTGTTTTGATGACAGCTATTTTGTTTGTTTTGAAAAGGAGCAGAGTCTTAGAAAATTCTCCTTCTCCCTAGCAAGCCCTGCTCTGGGTTGAAAAGGGTTTGCTTTAATTTTCTAGCATCTATTTATATATTGGGAAGGACTTTTTTACCCACCATTCTTGTGTCTGTGACTTCTACCTTAAACTTTCTTTAGCTCTGAGACTTTTGGCATTTAGGAGACAATGCTGAACTCTGCTGGTTCCTTTTACATAGGAAACTCCTAGTTTCCAAGTCTTTCCATGATGTCTTCTTGGATCCAAACAGACTTTGCAGACAATAGTCTGTCTGCCAAAATGTGTGTCTCCGTAAGATAAACAGTTGCCTGGAGGGTGGATGGGGTAAGATATTTATTTTATTTAAGTAATGTCAGTTAATTAAAATCTCATCCATCAGAATTTACTTTAGTTGATATAAAGCCAAACAATTTGCCTTACAATTAAATTAAAATTGTTCGGTCTGGACGCCGTTTTGTTAAAGCGCTCCCGGGCTCCCATGAAACATCTTGGCATTCCAAGTGCATCCAGCTGCCTTGATTGTTACCGTGTTTTCTCCAAATATTAAAATTATTTCTCAATAAATGCCGGTGGGTGAATTGCAGTCATCACACTTGCTCTCTCCTCGGCTGCAGTACGATGTGCTAATGCAGGCCGTGCTTATGTCTTTCTCTGGTAAATCGAGGAACCCAGTCTTAATTAACTGCCAGCTAGCCAGCGACACTTACTGCCTTTGTGATTTCCAAGTATCTTCCCCCTGCATCCCCCTCCAGCCTAATGATTAGGTCTGAAACCACCAGGATGGGATCTGAGAGGGACCAGTGCACCTGCCTCCGGCTTGATTAGAGCAGTGGTTTGGCTCTGGGTGTGGGGAATTCATGGGGAGAGACACTGGTCTCCACACACTGATGTTTCTATCGAGGTATCGAAGTCTGCAAGCCAGACACTGAGGCACAAAGAGAGGATGGTCTTACACCTGGGAAATGGAGCTGCTGCTTCCTTTCTGGAGCAGGACTGGCTCCCCCAGCCTGGGGCCTGGTGTAAACCATTCAGGGTCCATGGACCTACCCCCGTACCTGCCCCCCAGCCCACGCACACCCAGCCTTTGAAACAACAAAAACCAAAAGGATGCTCAACACATTCATATCAAGACCGTTACTCAAACACTCGAATGCTCAGTCCTTTAATAAGTTGAACCGATTGGTCCGCTTGATCATGGATGTGGATTTTATAACCCTGCATGGAAGCAGCCCTGTCTCAGATGGGCTGAAATAAGACAGTGACTGAAGAAACATTGAGTTAGAGCCTCGTAATTCAAACCATTTGGCAGTCGCATCCATTAAGCGTTGGTATGGTTACAAGATTTCTTGCCTAACTTTATTCATTTTTCTTTCTCTCCTTGCTTTGCCTTCCTTCAGTGATAAAGAACAGTGAGTATTTTATGACACTTTTATTTGTCTCCATACTGAATTCCAACCTTTTTCTCATCAAGATGGCTTGCCCCTAAAGAGAGGTGGTTGAAAACTAGTACGTTTTATATGTCTTTTTTAAAAATTGAGTTGCTAATAAATAAATAAATAAACAGAAAACACTTATCTCAGGGAAACAAATTGCATGAAATCTTTTTAAAAAGAAACAAACTTGATAACAGGAAGTCAGAATGTTCCTGAGAACAGCTCTCAAATAATTCTCCCGAGTGATCTGTGGAATAGCAACAAGGTTACTGATTACTTTCTGCCCATTTCTGCAGCATTCGGTGGGAAACATGGTCCTTAGATAAGGAAACCATTAGCTCCAGGCACTGCTATTCTTCATCCAGGCTGATGGCAAACAGCGCGGAGCTTATGGGCTGTGGTGGGCTGGATCCTCCTTCTCCACCACCTCTTCCGAAGCCACCCTGATTTCCTAGGGAGATGCCTTTGGCACCCAGGCCCCTTCTTCTGTGCTTTAATTGGGATTCATTTCCTAAACATGCATCACAGATTGGGTGCTGGGTCCAGTAAATGATTAGGCAGGATGTAAAACAAGCAGCCCATCGTCGGTTTCACGCACAAATTTAGAAACTGTGGAAACATACTGTTTTCCTCCCATAATCAGACTCTAACACTGTGCCAGTGTGGCCGCGGGCTCTGTCCTCACCTCCTAACCCCCACTAGTCAGCCCTGTGTGTTTCATAAAATGTGTGGGATCACCCGGCCCTTCCTCCCTCTGCAGGTGGTGGAGGATTAGATGGGATGCACAGCAAAGCTTTGTAAACTGTAAAGCACCCAGACAAGGTGCGAATCATGACCCTGCTCGCCTTAGTCTCTACAGGGAGAGCCCATGTGCAGTGTGTCAGCCTCTCTGGACCTCTTAGAACCCTCTACAAACTGGCTTAACGAGATGACACTAAGCCAGGTCACCCCAGGAAAATTCTCCCTGCTCGGTACCTCAGTGTCTACATCTGCCTGGCGGGAGATTCAAGCAAACTCTTGAAGACCATTTGAGCACTGTGCAGTCTCTGTGGCTAGCTGGTAGGATGCTGGCCAGGCTGGATCTACTTTTTACGAAATCGTGAATCACTTGTTATGACCTGTCGTGAAGAGGTGCTGAGGCCTCACGAGATGACAAAGGTGTCCCTCACAAGGGGAGGCTCATGACTCGGAGGGTCTCAGACCTCCCGGGGACCTCCTGATGCTGAAGGTTGGGGTGGAACATGTGTCCGTCCTCTTCCTCTCTCCACTTCACCACTTCTTCCTCCCCTAATGGTCTCACACCCTCGTCTTCTCCTCCATCCCTTCTTTTTCTTCCCTCTTTCCGTCCTTTCAAAGAATATTTACCAAGCACTTCTTAAATACTAAGCACTTTACTCAGTGCTCTGAGATACAGACATAGCCAAAGCATGAGCGGGGCCTCAAGGGTCCACAAACAGCCAGTCACCGCCAAATCCGCTGCAGCACATAAAGAGCTACAATTGTGGGAACACGAGGAGTGTCGCCTGGCCTAGCCTTCGGGTCACACTGGGAGAGCTTCCTGAAAGCCGCGATGTGCGGCATCGCGTGGGACACGCAGAGGAGCTCCGGGTGGGCAGCGGCACCTGCAAAGCCCAGGTGTGCATGCGAGGGAGGAAGAGTGTGCGGAATTTCAGAAGAGCCGAACAGGGAGCAGTCAGGCTGAGAAGTTGCCAGAATGCCCCCCACCCCCACCTCCTGGCCTCGTGAGGGCAGAGGGGTCCCCAGCATCCCTTCTACACCCCCTGATCCGGCCTCTGCACCTCACCCAGACAGGCCTCTGCAGCAGCCAGGCCTGCATGAGGAGTTTGGCGGCGCGGCCTCCCTCCCTCCCTTCCAGAGTCATCAGACTCTCATTCACTGGGCTGTAAAGAGACTTCCTGCGGACACCTGCCGCGCTGGCATCCTGGGGGAAGGGAGGGAAAGAAGAAGAAAGGAACGGAAAAGGATTAATTTTCTGCACACTGGAAAGCTTCAGAGCCTCTGTGCCCTGACAGCCCTTCCATCATCCCGCGCCTTTGGGGAGATCTAATTTATTAAGAGAGACATCTGGTGGGTACTTATTACGTGACTACTCTGTGCGTGACATGAAGGACCAAGGTAGGAGGCAGGGAGGAGGCGACAGGCTGTCCTTTGCGGGATTTTAGGGACAGACATCTGGAGTCCGGGCTGATTTCCTTTTGTTTGGGAGCATCTGATGCCTGCTGCGGTGGCAGAGATTCTTCCCACCTCTTTAGACGTACCCGGGCCAGTGCTCCAGGTAGCTGATGGAGCACATCTGGGAGGCTGGTGTCAGCATTTCTTAGCAGTTCCCTTCCCTCTCATGCATGTCACGCATCTGGAAAATGATTTGGTCAGTTGCAGTGATCTTTAGACTCCAGTTGGCAGTGAAGTTTTTCTTCCAGTAATATTTTATGCAAAAGCTAAATATTTAAGAAAGATCAAAGTAGAGCTGGATAAAGACCTTGTGTGACTGAGAGCATTAAAGATATCATGATGAACTTTATGCAGCTGTGATTTAAAATAATACCCACATGTAAAATAAGTGTAGAGAGCTTCATGTTCTTTTTTTTCTTACTAGAGCAGATATTGTATCAGTTAGCTAATGCTGTGTAACAAGTCATCTTAAAACAATCATATATTCAGCATTCTCTGTTGGTATTGGTTCCCAGGGCTATTTCCAACTTTTCACTATCTTCACCAAAAATCAAGCCACAAAAACAAACATCCTATGCTGATAGAATTCCTACCACTTAAAGTCAGACTAGGTTGCCTGGAAATTTCAAGATTCATCAGTCTGTGTCTCCCTCTCCCTCTCCCTCTCTCTTTCTCTCTCTCTCAGCTACATGCATTTTTGTGCCGACTGATAGGCAATTGAATTTGGGGACTTCTATCACTAAGGTATTGGGGGTATCTTCAGATGTCCAAAAACTTTCTAACTTTACAATGTCAAACACCAGCCAAAGACTCCGCTGCACCTTGTTCTGTCCTTGTCTTCCCTAGCGCTCCTCATTAAAGCGTTTGCTCTTTCATTCGTACTCAGCGCCTGCTCTGTGCGCAGCTCTGCCGGGTGATTTCCCCCGAACCGTCACTGTGGCCAGAACTTCAGACAGCTTTTATGCCCAGATGTTGAAGGAAGAGGACAAGGGGGAGGAAGACATACAAGCCAACCACTTTTGAGCATTTGCCGATTGCTTTATATGCCTGTTCTGACCAGTCCTCTGTGACACCACTCGCGTCTCCTTTGACAGATGAGCCAACTAAGGCTCAGAGGCATTTAGTAAATTGTGCCTCAAGTGACGCCCCAGGCAGGGACAGAGCCAGGAGAGGAGTCTAGGCTGTGTGGCCCCAACGCCTACCCGCTCAGAGCCCTCCCTTAGGATACAGCATCTTCACAGAGACCGAGGGAGCAAGTTTCTAAGGCTGTCATTGTCAGTAGCCCCCAGGGCTGTGAGGGTAGAAGGTTACCCAGCCAGCAGGAGTTAGTGAGCATTAGCCTGCAGAATTCCCACACTCACAGGAAGTGGCGGCTGGTCTGACTCCTCAAAGTGTCCCCAAAGCCCAGTGCAGGGTAGGTCTTTTGTTCATCGGTTTGAGTCTACCTCTCACAGCATGTTTGGGGCATCTCGTAGATTAGGAGAATGGTTGAAAGAGGCCACCGGATGCTTACTGTGTGCTGTGGAGGTCTGCATTTTCCCATTGAGCCCTGCCCATCCACCTAACAAGCCAGGCCTGCGACTCACAGTGCAGCACCCAGCCTCCAGCGGTGGCAAACCCAGGTGCCAGGCATTGACTCCACTAAGTCAAGGAGGCTTAGGCTGGCACACAGTAGGTCCT
>RJWM01008764.1:0-53645 GCA_004363535.1 Dasyprocta punctata
ATTTAGCTTAAAGCAAAAACATATTTTACAGATGTACAAAAATACTTTGTTTTTATATCTTTAAAAACTTTTTCTATTTTAAAACTTATTTCTTTATATATTTGTTTTGGGATCAAGCCCAGGGACTTTGCCCTGAGCCACATCCCCAACCTTTTTTATTTTTTTATTTAGAGACAGGTTTTCATTAAATTGCTAAGCTGCCCAAGGTGGGTTTGAACTTGTGATCCTACTGCCTCCTCTTTTTTTTTTTTTGGTACCGGAGATTGAATCACGATCTCGCACTTGCCAGGCAGGTGTCTGTGCCACTGAGCTAAATCCCCAGTCCTTCTCCTGCCTCCTTTTAGAGGGCTGAGATTATAGATGCGTACCACTACATATGTGGCTTTTTTCACCTTTTAAACTTTTGTTAAAAATGAATATACATACACACAAATCCACATAGGCTCACATAGGATCGAGATTATAAATATCACTGTCTTTCACCTCCACTTCTTATCCATGGTCTTCAGGAATAACAACAGACATGGAGCTGTCATCTCTTAGGACAACAAGGCCTTCTCATGGAATCCAGTTGAAGGATCTGCCTGACGCTATTTTATAATTAACTTTTGTACCTATGTATTTAGAAGGTATACAGTACAGTATAGTGCACAAATAACATAGTCATGGATTATCAGTAATGAATACAACCATAACAATGTTTTGACCAAATATGAATCACATATAGGACAGCATTACTGTAAAATTATATTGCCTAGTGACACAGTGGCTGTCTTGATTTGTATAAGCACCACACTCTGATGCTTATGCAACAGTAAATTGCCTAACTATACATTTCTCAGAATGTATCCTTGATATTAAGTAACTGAAGAGAATATTATATACTGCACGTAATTTTATTGTTGTTCTTTTATAATACTGGAAGTACAGGTATGTTTACATTACCATCACCACAAATGTGAATAATACATTGCACTACCATGTAACAATGTCTATGATATAACTAGATAGGAATTTCTCAGGTCCCTTATAATTTTATGGGATCACGGTAGTATACATGGTTCACTGTTAACCAAAATCTTGTTATGTGGTACATAATTGTATTCTTTTTCTCTTAATAAGGCTAAAGTATGGATTACATGTAATTTATTTACTTTCCTTCTTAATCTGTCTGGTTTCCTGGGAGAATTAGTGAACAAATTCTAAATCAAGCAACTATGACTATCTAAAGGCAACCTGAAGTCCCTCAAATCTTTTTATTCTTATTGTTGTTCCTGACTGTTATTTGTCCATATTTTATAAACAACTTTAAAACACTCCAGATATAAAGGAAAGGGTGAACGTTATGGATGTTCTCCTTGAGATAAACCAAGTACCACTCTTAAAAGTTGATACATGTGAGTAACAGATTTAGAAATGTCTCATATCCAATGATTAATGTAATTATGATCAAACCTGACATGATAAACTATAGCTTACCCTTTGTAGTAATTAGAAGGCCTTTCTGCCCATGTAAAAATAAAATGCAAAATAAGCTAAAACAAAAGAAACTGTACTTAGAATTATATAAAATAATGTTTAGAGAGTTATATAAAATAAATAAACTAGAAACCATTTTTGGTGGGTTGTTTCTTCATTATGATGATGCAAGAAAATAACAGAAGTGATTTCCTCTCCTTAGGCTCTGATAAAGTTAACTCATCATCCACCCACCACTCAACTGAGGACCACTAAATTGCCAGATCACAGGAATACAAACAAGACACAGACCCTACTTCACAAAGTAGTAGAAAAATGTGAGTAAGTTATAAAAGGTTAGAATCGTCTCCAAAAATTCTAAAACCATACAAAATCATATTATATACCATATACTATTTCTTCCGTATACACACACATATATTTACTATGATATATATTTATTATTTTTATAGGTCTATAATGCACAGTATAAACATAAAATCATGTGGGAAAATTACAGAGATCAAATTTAGAATGGAGGTTAGCTCTTGCATGAGGGTAAGGGGCCGAAGGGGATAAAATCAGGCAGCGATATAAAAGAAGTTTCAGTTTTCTCTGCAGCATGATATTATTTCCTTAAAACGGAAAGCTAAGATGTGAAACAAATAATGTATTACAAACTGTTAGGATCTAATAAACCTGGGTGGTAAGATGTCAGTACATTTTTATATTACTTCTTTTCTATATGCTTAATTGTGTGTGTGTGGGGGTACTGGGGCTTGCACCCAGGGTCTTTTCACTGAGCTATATCTCAGTCCCCTGTATCTCTTCATTCTGAGAAAGGGTACATTGACCAGGCTGGGTTCAAAGTAATCCTCCTGCTTCAGCCTCCCAGACTGCTGGGATTACAGGCATATACCACCATGCCCATCTCAATATTTTGTAATTAAAAAAAAAAAACAAAACAAACCTTATTCAAAGCACAGTTCAATTCACTGGCATGATTTGTGGAGTTTCAGGTCTGAAGTTTCAAAATATGTTCAAGTGAATAATAAACAAGAAAATATTGAGATGTACATTTAGAAACCATCAAGAAAAACGGTCCATAACATCATGTTTTCAGATGAAGCTTTATACGTACCTGTGAGTGCTAAGTAAGCTGCAACATACCGCTTTTCCAGTCCATCTCTAACACTCTGAATTGCACCAAAAATTGGAGGTATGATCATAATCAGGTTACTGACTGTATTCCCTTTAGGAAAAAAAAAAGAATATATTTAAATTAATTAGTAACATTTTAAATAAAGATTCATTTAGAACTTAACAATAATTACATAGGTGACTTCACAGAAAGATAATGTCACAATGCCAAAGAAAAATAATTCTACACGCAGCTAAAATGTCTTACAAGAATTCATGTAAAATACAGAAGCTTTCCGAGAAATGAAAATAAGCATTTTTCATAGTACACCTAATACAGAAAATTCTTAATTCTAAAAGCAAGCAAGAAAAAGGTCAGAGAAAGGATCCCAAAGTCACAGCAAAAATGAGTTGAGGAAGGCCTGTCACATCAACCCTACACCAAGGGTAATCCACGGTTCATGACAAGACATATATAGAACTGAGCTGTTTTGTCGATGGAATTGAAAAGCAACAAATTGGAATTTGTATTCTGCATGTCTTCTTCAAATTTCATTTTTCTGATAATGTTTGTAGTTTTCAGTATAATATAAAAATGATGGATTACCTGATTTTTGATCTTTACAAAAGTTAAAAACATAAAAAAAAAAGGAATAATAAAAACACCAGTAGCACAAATAAGTGGGCAAAATGGGGCCAGAAATGGCTAAACAGTATTTTATACATTTGAGATTAAAATAAAGTGACATGGTAATTCCAAGTGATTTTCAACACAAGTGCTAATATCAAGACAATCTATCACTTAATTGAAATGGTGAAGCAAAACATCTCCAAACAGTCAAGGACTCAAAAAATATACTTAACAATATGTTTTCGCTAGAATCAACTAAAGAGAATTTAGAAAGCCAAAACAAGGAAGTTAACCATGAGAAAAATGACATGAGATCTAAGAAACAGGAGCTACAACACAGGACAGAGTAAAGTCCCAACATTTTTGCTATTCAAAGGCACTAGAGACCAGTCCAGACTAAAGCAGGATAATCAAGAACTGCAGGAAATTTTCAAGAAGAAAAAGATCAGTTAAAAATTTAGACAAACTGGGTGTGGTGGTGCATACCTGCAATCCTAGCACCTGGGAGGCTGAGGCAGGAGGGTCACTGTGGGTTTGAGGCCAGCCTAAACTACATAGCTAGTGAGACTCTCTCTCAAAAAACAAAAAACAAATAAAAAAAAACCAGGGCATTTGATTGAAATATTAGAAAATCTGCACAAGAGTTTAAATAGGTCTCTATTATTGAGTAGTTAGGTTATTTTCAGTTCTTGTTATCACTGTAATGAGTAACAATATAAGCAAAGTTGGCCCTCTCTATCTGTGGACTCTAAATTGGTAGATTCAACCAACCATGGCTTAAAACATGTTTTTAAAAAATTATGTCTGCACTAAACATATAAAGAGTTTTTTGTCTTTATTCCTTAAACAATACAGTACAACAACTATTTACAAAGCATTTACATTGTATTAGGTATTATTAAGTAATCTAGAGATGATTTAAAACAGATGTCAGAATGTGCATAGGTTATATGTAATTATGCCATTTAATATAATGGATTTATACCTATGCAGAATTAAGTATCCACCAGGGGTCCTGCAACAAATCTCCCATAAATACTGAGCGACTACAGTGTGTATGTGTATATTTTCATCTGAAAAATGAATTTCCAAAAGTGAGACTGCCAAGCCAAAGAGTAAATACATTTATTAGCCAAAAGGGTTAAAAGAAAATATGGATCAATTGTCCTCTCTCTTATGAGTGAAGATGGGGCTCATTTTACATAAGGACCATTTGTACTTCTTTTCCTATATTAATATTCATGTCATTTGCATTTCTTTACTGCTACTCTTCTTCTATGTGAAGGATCCCTTTTTATAAATGCATATAGCCCTATGTATAAGTTGCAGACTATTTATCTCACTTATGACATCTTTTACTATGTATGTTTTTTATTTATGTAGTTGAATTTACCAATATCCTATAGTTTTAAGATTTCTGAGTTATGGTTTTAGAAAGGCCTTCCTCACTAAAGGTTATAGAAGAATTTACCCACATTTTCTTCTAGTGATTTTATGGCTTTACTTTTTTAAATCTGAAGTTTTTGCTGGCATGCAGTATGAATATCAATTCAACTTTATCTTCTGTCCAATGGCTACCAGTTGTGCCAACATGCTGCAAATTATTACCACAAGGAATTACAAGAAAGTCTACATACAAGATATGCTACTGCAGAATATAATATTGGCTTAGGAGTGAACAGTATTTACATTGCCACTACTTATTTAATTTTTAAAACTATGCTCTTATTTTAACAAGAAAATAGTGAGGGAAAGTAGATATCGTAAAAATGCTAAATCCCTAGTCATCATAACTACAAGAAAATAAACAATATATTAAATTTACGGACCCAAAGAAAGTAGTATAGGCAATTTATTTAGAAATCTGGAGACAAATTATAAAAAAAAAAAAAATCTAGGTGATAAAGAACTGCTGTGGCTATGGGGAGATTTGGTGTGCTGCACAGGGCTAGGGAAAGGCCTGCCCAGCAAATTCCACCCAGCTGGGGAGCCTTGGTGCACTGTGAGAGGCCCAGGAAAAGCTCGCCCAGTGATCTCAACCAGCCGGGGAGCGCCAGTGTGCTGTGCAGAGCCAGGGAAAGGCTGGCCAGTGACCCCCACCCAGCCGAGGAGACCCCCTGCAGGATGGGCTGCCATCAGCAACTTAGGAAGCAACTGGGACTTTGCAGTTGGTGGCCCTAGAGGAATACACGAAAATGACAAAATGAAGGAACAAAATGTAATCTCAAACCTCCAGGCCATACCAATCATGTCCAGGACACATGGACACAGAAGAAAGTATAAGTCACATACCTGAAATTTCTGAAATGATAGCAACTGAAGTGAAGAAACAACTTCATGAAGCTGTAAAGGAAATCAGATCAGAAGTAATCTTCCAGGTGAAACAAGAAATGATAAACATAGTGAAAGAAATACTTGGCATATCTAAAGGAGATATAGTTAAAAAACAATAGAGGAGCACTGGAAAATGATGGAAACCTTGAATGAACAATATAGGAAAGAACTAGAATGCATGGAACAGATTCAGAGAAATCCAGGAAATCAAAAATTCCATAGAAAGTTGGCAAAACCACTTGAACAAATGTAAAGGTAGACTTTCAGACCCTGAAGACAAGATTGCAGCAAGTGAGCAGGAAAGGAAAAACCTTTTAAAAATAACAAGGAACCAGGAAATAATTCAACAGTTGCAAGATGGTACAAAGAAAAACAATATGAGCCTGATAGGTATAAACGAAAAAGGAGTCAACACAAACGATATAAAAAGACTATTTATAGAAATAATAACAGAAAATTCTCCAAGCATGGGAAAAGAAACTGCCATACAGATAAGTGAAGCATACAGAATTCCAATTAGCCATAACCAAAATAAATCTACACCGACAGATAACAAGATCCAGAAATTCAGCACAAGAACAGAGTGTTAAAAGCTGTTAGAGAAAAGAAGCATATCACTTGTAAAGGAAAGGCCTAACAGAATCACAGCAGACTTCTCAACACAACCGAGTCAAGGAGAGCATGGAGTGAAGTATTTCAACTCCTGAAAGGAAAAACTTCCAACCCAGATTGATATAACCCTGCAAAACTGTCTTTCAAAACTGACGGAGAAATAAGATACTTCCATGAAAAAGAACAAATGAAGAACTTCATGTCTACCAAACCAACCCTACAAAGAATACTGAAAGATATTCTAGATAGAGATAAAAATGACTACAATTTCAAGAACAACAGCAGAAGGAAACCACCAAGCAGGGAAAACAATTAAACAGAAGGAAAAAGAAAAGAACCAACAGCAGATAGAGAACATGACAGAAATAAGCCAATATATATCAGTTATAACCATTAATGTAAATGGCCTCAATTCACCAATTAAAAGAAACACTGAAGAATGGACCAAGAAAAAAAATCCAATCACATGCTGTATACAAGAAACCCACCTACCTCAAAAGGAAATTCACAGACTGAAAGTCAAGGGATGGAGACCAATACTTGATGTAACAGAAACCCAGAAAAAAAGTATGGGTAGCTTTGCAGACAGTGTGAACTTCAAATCAAGAATGATCAAAGAGATAAAGAAGATCACTACATACTAGGTAGAGGAAAACTTAAAGAGGAAGAGATAACAATCTTAAATACATATGCACTAAACACGGCAGCACCCAGCTATATAAGTCAAATATTAATAGACATAAAAAATCAAAGAAGCAATAGCACAATTATAATGGGAGACCTTAACACCCCATTGTCACAAAGACACAGATCAACTAGACAAACAATCAGCAAAGAAATAACAGAACTGAATCAGACTTGTGAACAAATGGACTTAGACATGTACGGAGTATTCTACCCAGCATCAGAATACACAACTTCTCAGCTGTACATGAGACAAGTCTCTAAAATAGACCATATACTATCCCATAGAACATGCTTAAGTAAATGCAAGAGAATTGAAACTATCCCATGCATATGATCTGACCATAGTGCCATGAAACTAGAAATTAATGAGAAAAAAAACTGCAAAAACTCCATAAACACATGGAAATTAAATAATACCCTCCTGAATAACCAGTCACAGAGGAAATTAAAGAGAAATTTATAAATATTTATAAGTGAACTGAAAGGTTCTTGCCCTAGTATAAATTACTGTACAATTATGGCAATGGTCTAATATGGCAGAAGGGCAAAGCAGGAACCCTTACCCTAACGACCAATCCCTCCTTTGTCCCCTTCGGCCCAAACTGTTACTTTCCTATTTGCATGTGAAGAAAATTCCAATCAGTTCCTCGCACGTCATCAATGCCTGCCCTATGTGCCACTTCTGATCAGAGGTCATAAAACCCTCTGCTTCCCTATATCTGATCAGAGGAGAAGGCCAAACCCCCACGGGTTGTGAGTTCCTCTCCTCTTTGCATCCTCAAATAAAAAGGCCACTTTCACCTTCTTTTTTTTCTGCTTCTCTATTGTGCTAGAAAACTCTAACATGAATGAAAATGCAAATACAACTTACAGGAACCTGTGGAATGCAATGAAAGCAGTCCTCAGAGGAAAATTGATTGTGGTGAATTCTCACATCAGGAAAACACAATGAACACAAATAAACAACCTGGTGCTACATCTCACACTTCCAGAAAAAGAAGAGCAAGTGAAACCCAAAGCTCAAAGAAGGGAGGCAGATAAAGATCAGAGCAGGAATTAACACAGTTGAGACCAAGAAAACAATACAAAAAAATTAATAAATCACAAAATTGACTCTCTGAAAGACTAAATACAATTGATAAAGACAAAACTCAAATTCATGCAATGAGGAATGAAAAGGGTGAAATCACTACAGATACTGTGGAAATACAGACGATCATCAATACCTACTTTGAAAACCTTTACTCTCATAGGGTTGATAACACAGAATGGACAGATTCCTAAAAACATATGAATTACCAAGCTTGATAAAGAAGATATAAAATTTCTGAATAACTCAATTTTAGTTAGTGAAATGAAACTGTAATTAGAAACTTAACAACAAAGAAAAAACCCAGGTCCCGATGGATTCACTGCTGAATTCTACAAGAAATTTAGGGAAGACTTAATGCCAACACTCCTAAAACTCCTCAATGAAATTGAAAGGGAAGCAATTCTCCCTAACTCATTCCTAGAAGCAAGCATTATCCTGATACCAAAATCAGAGAAAGACTCAACCATAAAAGAAAACTATAGGCCAATTTCCCTAATGAAGATAGATGCAAAAATCCTGAATAAATTACTGGCAAACAGAATTCGGTGAATAATCAAAATGGTTATACGACCAAGTGAGGTTCATCCCAGGAATGCAGGGATGGTTTGACATATGCAAATCAATAAATGTAATACAACATATAAACAGAGCCAAAGACAAGAATCACATGATGAAGCTAGGCATGGTGGTTCACGCCTTTAATCCCAGCACTCGGGAGGCTGAGGCAGGAGGATTGTTGTGAGTTCAAGATCAGCCTGGGCTACAAAGTGAGTTCAAGGCTGGCCTGAACTACATAGTGAGACCTTGTCTCAAAAAATAGGGCCGGGGATTTAGTGCACCGGTCTAAGCGCCTGTCTGGCAGGTGCAAGGTTGTGAGTTTGATCCCCAGTACCAAAAAAAAAAAAAAAAAAAAAAAAAAAAAAAAAAAAAAACAAAGAATCACATGATCATTTGAATACATGAAGAAAAAGCTTTTGATAAAGTCCAACACTCATTCATGATAAAAAAAACTCTGTGGAAAATAGGAATAGTCTTTACCTTAATCTGATAAAAGCCATACATGATAAACCAACAGCCAACATCTTACAAAAACTGAAAGCTTTCACTCTAAAATCAGGAACAAGACAAGGATGTCCATTATCACCACTCCTATTCATTATAATCCTGCAAACATTGGCCAGAGCAATTAGACAAGAGAGAAATAAAAGGTAGAAGGATAACAAAGGAAGAAGTTAAATTATCATCATTTGCAGGTGACGTGATACTCTACACAGAAGAACCCAAAAACTCCACTGAAAAACTTTTAGATCTAATAACAAAATTCAGTAATGTAGCTGGATACAAAGTCAACACTCAAAAATCAATAGCATTCCTGTATGCAAATGACAAACTCACTGAGAGAGAAGTGAGGGAAATAACACCTTTTACAATAGCATCAAATAAAATGAAATACTTGGAAATCAATCTAACCAAGGATGCAAATGATCTACACATTAAAAATTACAGCACTCTGAAAATGCGGATTGAAGAGGATATCAGAAAATGGAATGATATTCCTTGCTCATGGATAGGAAGAACCCACATTGTGAAAATGGCCATCCTCTCAAAACCGTTATACAGATTTAATGCAATCCTGATCAACATACCAATATCATACCTCACAGATATAGAGAAAACATTCCTAAAATTCATTTGGAAACAGAAAAGACCTAGAACAGCAAAGGCAATCCTGGGCAATGAAGGCAAGGCAGGAGATATCACAATCCCTGACATGAAATTATACTACAAACCGATGGTGATAAAATCAGCACAGTACTGGCAAAAAAACAGACTTGAGGATCAATGGAACAGATTAGATAATGCAGACATAACTGCAAAGACACTCAGCCACTTTATCTTTGACAAAGGGGCCAAATATGTTCACTGGAAGAAAGATGGCTTCTTTAATAAATGGTGCTGGAAAAGTTGGCTTTCTACATGCCGAAGACTAAAACTAGACTTATGTCTATCACCATGCACTAAAGTCAAAATGGATGAAAGATCTAAATATTAAAACAGAAACATTAAATCTGCTGGAAGACAAAGTAGGTAGAAATCTTGAAGACATAGGGGTAGGTAGAGAGTTCATGAACAAAAATCAGACTGCACAGGAAATACTTCATAGAATCAACAACTGGGATCTCATCTTATTAAAAAATTTTTGTATGTCAAAAGAAATCTCCAAAAACCCACGAACTGGGAAAAATATTTAGGCAACTGTCCCTCAGACAAAGGACTCCTATCTAGAATATATAAAAAATTAAAAAAAAATAAGGCCCCCAAAATTCAAAGACCCAATCCAAAAATTGGCATCTGAGATGAATACACAATTCTCAGATGAAGAAATACAAATGGAAAATAAATATATGAAAAAATGTTCAACGTCATTGAAAATTTGAGAAATGCAAATTAAAACAACACTAAAATTCCACCTCACTCCATAAAGAATGGCTATCATCAAGAAATCAACCAATAATAAATGTTGGTAAGGCTGTGGGGAAAAAGGAAACCTTCTCCCTTGTTGGTGGGAGTGCAGACTGGTGCAACCACTGTGGAAATCACTGTGGAGATTCCTCAAAAAACTAGGATTAGAGGTCCCATTTGAGCCAGCTATTCCACTTCTGGGCATTTTCCCAGAAAAATTAAAAACATCATACCACAACAATATATGCGCACCCATATTTATAGCAGAATAATTTGTAATAACTAAAACTTGGAAACCCAAATGCCCATCTCTCAAGGAATGGATAAAAAAGATGTGGTATTTTTATACAATGGAGCACTACTCAGCTATAAAGAAGGATAAACTAGAGGCTTTTCTACATAAATGAATGCAACTAGAGACCATACTCATAAGTGAAATAAATTAGACTCACATCTGCAAACACTGTATTGTCTCTCTCATGAAAGAAACTGAAAGATTAAATAAGATCCAAAAGTTACCATAGATATTGTGAAAAGGAATCAAATAGGTGAAAAGGAAAGAACAACTGGGATGAGGAAAAAAGAGGAAAGAGGGAAGGGAAAAACACACACACACATATATACATAAGATAGCTAAAATAATTGTACTACTGATCCTATTTGTTCAGGGAAAGAAATTCATTGCTTATATTGTTTGATCTGCTTTGCATGCCCGTATTTTGTAATCTGAGCAACTATTTTGAAGATAACAATATGCAATTTAATGACTATTGTTAATTTCCTATCAGCTTGTTTTGAAATCCTATATTGTTTCTACTGTTTTGTTTTCTTTTAATATCTTTAAAATAAAAAAAAAGAATTATTGCTGGACTTTGCTTCAACCCAAGATGAAGAAACAGACCAGATTTATTCTCCCATCTGAAATAATAAGAAAAAAGACAAATTATATCAAACAGTTTCCAAAAAAATGGACATTAAGCATTCAAGTTACTGAGTTATCAAAAGTTTTAAGTAAACCTGGGGGAAATTACCAAATTTTTATTAGTCATTTCCATACTGGTAAGGATTATATATTTCATATTTGCAAGGACTTACATTTTGTTCTGTAAACTACATATTTTATCCTTTTTAAAAATAACAACTTTACTAAGCTATAATTCACATATATAATTATAAAAAATCAATCAGGACCTCAAGCTCACACTCTTTATACAAAAATAAATTCCAAATGTACTAAAGATCTAAGATTAAAAAGTAAAATAATAAAACTTTTAGGAGAAGAAAATAAGGGAGAATATCTTCATAATGTCAGTCCAGCAATGATTTTTAAAGAGGACACGAAATGAATTAGCTACAAAAACAGAAAAATGAAAAGTTAATAAGAATATAAAGTAGTTTTTAAAAAGCTGACTTAAAGAATAAGATAAGATTTGCTTTGTAAACAAAAGGTCATATAAATTATAGATAATTTAATTTTACTAAACAAAAATATTGTACATAAAATGACTGTGGATTTAAATTTTTTAGTTACAAATGGTATCAGTTTCCAATCAGAAGAAATAAAGCACAGAGTAATTTAAATAGGAAAAGTTTACAGAATGATTAATTTGCTGGGCAGTGCATGCCTGTAATCAATCGCAGCACTTGGGAGGCTGAGGCAGGGAGATCTCTGAGTTTGAGGCTAGTCTGAACTACAGAGCAAAAACCTGCTTTAAAAAAAAAGCATTTGTTGGACTAGGGGTGTTCCCCAGTGCTAGAGCACTTGACTAGCAAGCGCAAAGCAACAAAACCAAAACCAAAAACCAAACCAAACCAAAAGCAACGTAAGAGGGAATTATTACCCCTAAGACCATCAGAGAGTACTAAATAAAGGAAGAGGCTCCTCCAGAGCTGAGATACAGAACTTGTTGGAAAAGGCAATGCTCATGGTTCACTGAACAGTTAGAAAGGTTGCTGTGGTATTATGCCTGTAGACTTGCTGAAAATCCACCCTTCAGAACATGCTAGAAACATGTCCTCTAGGGTGCCAGCAAAGCTGAACAGATGGAGGTATGATGGGAGAGGGGGGGACAGAGGAAGCAAGCTATTGGCCTGAGAGCTACTAACCAAACTTTAGCAGCTGGGCACTTGGAAAGTCTCATCCATTGTCAGAGTCATACTGTGAAGCAACTTTGACTTCAACAACCAGCATCTCAAACACTACCAACTAGCATACCAGCCCAGGAAGGAAAACCCTTTCCTCTTACAGTATCACTTTGGTGCCCTTCACTAGTAAAGTTTATATCCCACTATCTTTCAATAAAAATATTTAAAGATCCATTTTTGCACAGCATGTAGTGAATGGTGAACCAGGGGTTAACTGGTAATAAATTGATAACCAGCACAATTACAAACCTACATTTTCACTAATCATGACCGGGACAAAACTATTGTCGAGAAAAGGTCCCTAATCACCAAAGTATGAATTTTGAAGAAAACATAATAATTTTTCCCGTAATTTCTACAGTGTGGTTATATTGTTTTTATAATTTAAAATTGAAGTGCTAAAAGGATGAACAATAGAAAATAAATGCAGGGGCTGGGGATGTAGCTCAGTGGGAAAGTGCTTGCCTAGCATGCACAAAGCCCTGAGTTCAGTCCTCCATACCACAAAAAAAAAAAAAAAAAAAAAGAAAAGAATGGTTAAATTTCTTTTATCAAGGTTTTCACTGGGTTTGGGGTTAACTGTCCCCAGGAAATTCAATTAAAAGTTTCTTTTCTAGAAATAAAAATATATATACCACAGAAGAGTATATTAAAATCCTTTAAAGAAAAATATTTTCTAGAGGGGAATCCTGTTTGGATACAGATTTAAGAGATTTAAGAACTGTGCTTTTATGATACAAAAATCCTAAACAACCCAATATCAATAAATGCAATTAAAGATGCAATTAAAAACCTATCAACAAAGAAAAGCCCAGGCCCCAATGGATTCACTGCTGAATTCTACAAGAAATTTAGTGAAGACCTAACACCAATACTTCTCAAAATCTTTAATGAAACTGAAAGGGAAGCAATAATCCCAAATTCATTCTTGGAAGCAAGCATTACTCTGATTCCAAAACCAGAGAAGGATCCAACTAAGAAAGAGAATTACAGGCCAATCTTCCAAATGAACATTGATGCAAAAATCCTTAATAAGATACTGGTGAATAGACTGCAGCAAATTATCAAAAAGATTGTATACCATGATCAAGTGGGATTTGTCCCAGGGATGCAGGGATGGTTCAACATATGTAAATCCATAAATATAATACATCATATTAACAGAGCCAAGGATAAAAGTCATATGATTGTCTCAATAGATGCAGAAAAAGCTTTTGACAAAGTCCAGCACCCATTCATGATAAAAACCCTACAAAAATTGGAATAGATGATCTCTATCTCAATCAGATAAAAGCTATCTATGACAAACTGACAGCCAACATCATACTAAATGAACAAAAACTGAAAGCTTTCACTCTAAAATCAGGAACAAGACAAGGATGTCCACTCTCTCCACTCTTATTCAACACAGTCCTGTAAACTTTAGCCAGAGCAATTAGACAAGAGAAAGAAAGGGAATAAAGATAGGACAGGAAGAAGTTAAACTAGCATTATTTGCAGATGACATGATACTCTACCTAAAAGATTCCAAAAATTCCAGCAAAAGACTTCCAGATTTAATAAGCAGATTTAGCAATGTAGCTGGTTACAAAGTTAATACTCAAAAATCAATAGCATTCTTGTACATGAATAGCAATCTCACTGAGAGAGAAATTAGGGAAACAATACCTTTTACAATAGCATCCAAAAAAATGAAATATTTAGGAATCAATCTAACAAAAGATGTAAAAGACCTCTATACTGAAAACTATAGTACTCTGAAAAAAGAGATTGAAGAGGATATTAGAAGATGGAGAGACATCCCGTGCTCTTGGGTAGGAAGAATCAATATAGTGAAAATGACCATACTTCCAAAACTATTATACAGATTCAGTGCAATCCCAATCAAAATTCCAATAACATATCTTACAGAATTAGAGAAAACCACCCTAAAATTCATCTGCAACCAGAGGACACTTAGAATAACAAAGGCAATCCTGGGCAACAAAGACAAGACAGGAGGGCATCACAATTCCTGACCTGAAATTATACTACAAAGCTACTGTGATAAAAACAGTGTGGTACTGGCAAAAAAACAGACCTGAAGATCAATGGAATAGATTAGAAGATGCAGAAACAACTCCAGACACACTAAGGTACCTACACAAAGGTACCACACAAAGGTGCCAAACACATTCACTGGAAGAAAGATAGCCTTGTTAAATGGTGTTGGAAAAACTGGCTTTCCACATGCCAAAGATTAAAACTGGACCCATATCTTTCACCATGTACTAGGTTAAAATCTAAATGGATTAAAGATCTCAACATTACAACAGAAACATTAAATCTGCTGGAAGATAGAGTAGGTAAAACTGTTGAAGACATTGGTGTAGGCAAAGACTTTATGAATAAAAGCCAGACTGCACAAGAACTATCACAAAGAATCAACAAATAGGATCTCATCCTATTAAAAAGTTTTTGCACAGCAAGAGAAACTACCAACAGAGTGAAGAGACAACCCACAATGTGGGAGAAAATGTTTGCTAGCTGTCCCTCAGATAAAGGATTACTATCGAGAACGTATAAAGAACTTAAAAAATTCAGTCCTCCAAGATTTAAAGAACCAATCCAAAAATGGGCATCTGAGATGAACACACACTTCTCAGATGAAGAAGTACAAAGAGCAAATATGTGAAAAAATGTTCAACGGCACTGGTCATTCAAGAGATGCAACTGAAAGTAACACTGAGATTCCACCTCAACCCCAGAAAGAAGGGCTAGTATTAAGAAGTCAGCCAATAACAAATGCTGGAGGGGCTGTGGACAAAAATGAACACTTCTCCACTGTTAGTGGGAATGCAGGCTGGTGCAACCACTGTGGAAGTCAGTGTGGAGATTCCTCAAAAAGCTAGGATTGGAGGTTCCATTTGACCCAGCTATTCCCCTTCTGGGATTCTTCCCAAAAGAATTAAAAACATCCTACCACAGTGATATATGGGCAGCTATAAACATAGGTGTCTATGTTTATAGCTGCCCAGTTCATAATAGCTGGATCTTGAAAACAACCTAAATGCCCCTCAACTGACGAATGGGCGAAAAAGATGTGGTATTTCTATATAATGGAATACTACTTAGTTATAAAGAATGATAAACTAGACATTTTCACCCTTAAATGGATACGCCTTGAAAATATACTTCTCAGTGAACTAAATAAGTCACACATACGTAACCATCGCATTGTTGCACTTGTGTGATGAACAAAGAAAATCTATGTATATAAAAAATTAGTTAAGATAGTTAAAGAAAAAGAATTTTGAGTGAAAAGTAGTTTTCATAGGGTCATTTTCAGATTTCATTTTTAATGTGAAATTTGGTTCTTTTGGCACCGGGGATCAAACTCACAACCTCCCACCTGCCAGGCAGGCACTTAAGCCACTAAGCCAAACTCCCAGCCCTAGTTTTTTGAGACAGGGTCGCACTACATAGTTCAGGCCGGCCTTGTTCTCACATTGTAGCCCAAGACAGCCTCAAACTCACAATGCTCCTCCTACCTCAGCTTCCCAAGTGCTGGGATTAAAGGCATGCACCACCACACCTGGCCTGAAATGTTTTTTTGAAAATAACAGAGCAATCATAACAACAAAAAAAAAAGAGACAGTCATATAGCTGGTTTCTCTAGTTTCATTGAGAGGAAAGTTTTGTGCTAATGAACTGAATAGACACTTCTCCAAAAAAGAAGTATGTACAAATGGCCACTAAGTATAGTACAAATTGTTCAACATCTTTAGCCACTAGGGAAATAGAAATCAAAACTACATTGAGATTCCATCTCACCTCAGTCAGAATGGCTATCATCAAGAGTACAAAAAACAGTAAGAAAACAGGAAAATTAAGAAACTTAAGTCTGGGAAGATTGAACATGGTTGACTAGAGGCAAAGTCCCAACAGAAGTACTCAGAGGCAATTCACCGAAGCCACAGGTACCCTGCAGTAGGGGAGGGTTTTACTCCTTGAATAACAAAATTAACTGGAAAGACAGCAGATGTAGATCAAACCTAATAACTAGATCAATGGAGATAGGAAGCAGAGCCACTATGGCCGGTTCATAAGTCTCCAGCCCCTGAACCTTCAGAGAGGAGCCATATGACGGCATTCTAAATAGCCTGGGGCTGTTTTGGCACCGGGGATCAAACTCACAACCTCCCGCAGGTGGGAGGTTGTGAGTTTGATCCCCGGTGCCAAAACAGCCCCATGCCCCTTACTTCTCCTCCAAACTCTGGACAATGATGCAGCCAGGAACATCCTCACTAGCTCTCACCAAGGGCAAGGGAATGCACCACACCCTGAGCTGAGATGGGCATAGGGCAAACAGAACTGATAGATTCCCACCAGCACACACTTCCATGGACTCTACAGATGCCCGCCTGAGAAATGAACTGGTGAACTGCCAATTTCCACAGCTCCATGCCAGCTGCTGTAGTCTTCTGTAAATTCCTTGCTGGAGTATGAATGGGTTCTTAGATTCCTGAGGAACTCCTGCCACAGTGCAAGTGTGCCCCCAACTCTGTGGTCCCTTGTCTCTAAGTGAACTTGCCCACAGATCACACCTGCCAAGGACAGTTTCAGATTTTGCCTGGAGCTGGCTGAGAGAATTCCTGAGACTGGGTTTTTTGCTTGGTTGGTTTTTGTTTTGGGGTTTTGAGTGCAAGGGAAAGTGTACTGGATGTGGCTGCCTGCAATCAGGCTGGAACACTAATCCTTCAATTCAACTAAAAGTTTTCCAACAAAATCTAACAATCTATTTAATTTTTTTTTTCATCTACTACTATCCCTCTGTCTACCTCTTCCTCTCTACAGACTTACACTTCTCTTTCACTCATCTCTCAATCTCTCCCCCTGACTTCTTCCATATTGTGGAACAAATGCCAGTAACAATTATAGGCTGCAAAGAATACTGATAAAGGGAAAAATGTAAATGTAAAGTCAATCACATTTAAGCAAGGCATGATTGGATCTGTTGACAGTTTTAAACAGAAGTAATTCTTTCTTCAAAACACAGGGATAGAGTCCAAATCACTTAAATAGCTGAAGAAGTAAATACTATCTCTAGAGAAATAAAGCAGAAAATAAATCATGGGAAAGCAGTATCTCACTAAGAAGATATTAGTATCAATTACAAGCTCTCCCCATCCTAATTGACCTAAACCTCAGTACCATAAAAAGAGAAAAGGTGGCAGGGGTGTGGGAGGAGCTATCCATACACAGGAATTCAGGAAAATAAGACAACAAAAGACCACAAATGGTCTCTACAATCTCCCAAGGCAGATCTAAAGGGCACCAATGTAAAGGAAAGCAAGTACCAGGGAGCAGAGCTCTACAAGTTAGTCAATTAAAGAAGAATTAAAGAAATTTGGTGAATTTATGGAATCATCATACAAAATAACCAGGGTGGATTTGGGTGAAACAAATGAAACATTGGAAGACCTGACCAAAACGGTTCAAAATGTGAATGACAAATTATCAAAGACATAGAATCCACAAAAAGGTATCAGACAGGAATACCACACACAAAAAACTGTACACAATTCATAAACTGCAGAGATGACCAGGGTGAAGACAGTGTTTCTGAAATTGAAGACAAAATGGTATACTGATGAATTACTTAGAGATGTCTTTGAAAAGACAAGAGAACAAGAAAAATCTGGGCTGGGGATGTAGCTCAGCAGGGCAGCGCCTGCCTGGCAAGTGTGAGGCCCTGAGTTTGATTCCTGGTACCAAAAAAGAAAATAGGGAAAGAGAGAGAGAGAGAGAGAGAGAGAGAGAGAGAGAGAGAGAACAAGAAAAATTTAACAACAGCTACTACAGGACATTAAAAAGACCAACCTAAGACTAACTGGAGTTACAGAAAAACTAGAATATAGTATACATGAAACTATTAGTTGATTTACAGAACTTATAATAGAAAGCTTCTCAAACATAAGGAAACAGTTCAATATAACAGTAGGTAAGGCTTATAGAACACCAATCATGATAAAAAAAAAAAGCAGCTGGCCACAACACATTAAAATTGTCAGATGTCCCCAAAAAAACAAAACAGAGAAAAGAAAGGAAAAAAAATCACATATAAAGGCAAAACCATTAGAATTACAGCAAACTTCTCAGTGCAAATTTTCAATGCCACAAGATCTTGGAATGAAGTATTTCAAGCCCTAAAAGCAAACAACTTCCAATGAAGATTAACATCTGGCAAAACTTTCTTTCAAAAGAGATGGAGAAATAAAGACATTTCATGAAACAACAACTCAAGAGATTTATGAACCCCAAATTAGCACTCCAGAAAATACTCAAGAATACCCTAGATACGTACAATGAAAATAACAAAGCCAAAAATCCAGATGGAATGAATATATCAAGCTAGGGAATAACCAAACAAAAAAATTAGAAAAGAAAAAAAGAAGACATCAACAGAGAAAGAGTACCATGTTAGGAATTAATCAACAACTTTAATATCTCTCAATGTTAATGGCTTCAGCTCCCCATTTAAAAGACACAGATTGGTTGACTGATCAAAAAACAGAACTCAACAATCTGCTGCATTCGAGAAACTCATCAAATCAAAAAAGATATTCATACACTAAGAATTAAAGGGTGGAAAACAGTATTTCATAGGCCAGGACCTTGAAAACAAGCACGGGTAGCAATTCTACTCTGAAAACAAATGTCAAGGTAAAATTTATCAGAAGAGACAAAGTGACTACATACTAGTTAAGGGAATAATCCAACAAGAAGTAACATTTGTAAATACTGGAGCACCTATCTTCATAAAACAAATACTGCTGGACATAAAAGATCAAATAAACACTAACAAGTATCGTGGGTGATCTCAATACACCACTTTTACAAACAGATCAACTAAACAAAAATAAATAAAGAAAGAAATGTAAGAGCTGAATCACACATGAGCTGAACCACACCGAGCTGAACACATGGATTTAGTAGATATCTACAGAGTATTCTACCACACTGCAGAGAGTACACATTCTTCTCTGCAGCACACAAAGCTTGCTCCAAAATAGAATGCATATTACTTCACAGAGCCTGTATAAATATGAAACAATCTAAATCATCCAATATTTGCCATCAGATATTGGGTAATGTTATAGTTTGTGTCTAGATGTCCCCTCAAAGCCTCATACAGTCATGGAGGTGGCTGAATCTAGAGTTTGTGATTGATACACCCTCTAGTGCTGGAATTATGGGTGTGAGTGCTACACTCACCCTAGAGTGGGTGCCTACATACAATATAAGGGACAGAAAGAGTCTTTTCTCTATCTCCTCCCTTTATGCTCTTGTTGCTTTTGCTGTCTTCTGATGCCAGGAACTATTGTTCCCCTGCCATGTGTCACTCTGCCTTACAGCCAGCTGAGTATGGGCTAAAACCTTCACAAACTGTGAGCTAAGTAAACCTTTCTTCCTTTAGCTTTGGGTGTTGGATGTTTAGTCCCAGCAATGAGAAAAAAGTAACCAACGTAGAATTTGGTACCAGAGAAGTGTCATTGCTGTGACTATACCTGACCATGTAGTACAATAGCTTTTGGGACTGGCTTGTGGGAAGAGTTTGGAAAGGTTCAGAGATGTCACCTGAAACAGTAGAGCGGGAATGCCTAAAGTTATTCTGTATGGGAGATTCCGGTCAGAGCTTAGAGGACCAAAAAGCTGATAGAAATTCTACTGGTAAAGACCAGGCTCGGGAGGTTTCTGTTGGGAAAGACTGTATTGGCTGTTGGACTCCAGACAATGTGTTATGGCTTGGCAGAAAGTTTGTCTGCATTTTGCTTGTGCTCAGACACTTTGCCTGAGACTGAGATTAAGGGCAGTGTACTAATTAATCTGGCAGAAGGAATTTCAAGGCAGTTAATGTTGAGGTGGTGGTATAGCTATTTTGTTGGGGGCTTTTAGCAAGATTTACATTGAGAATCAAAAACAAAGAGCCCAGCAGAATGAGTTAAAATGTTGTGAGTTTGGCCAGAAGGGAAGCTCCAGTAAAGCTGTGAACTGCAAAGATAGAGCAGAGATCTTGATTGCTGAGAAGGAACAAGAGAATAGGAAAGATGGCCTGATGGCATCACAAGAAGCAGTAGGTCTCCAGCCTTTGCAACCTCAAAACTGCAAAAGTGAAAGACTTTGCTCTGAGAAGGAAGCTGCGGAGTACCATGTTCCAGAATAGTGGTGATGGCTGTACCAGGTTCCAAAATGGTGGTGGCTGAACCAGGTTCCAGAATGGTGGCAGCATAGAGAACCTGTTCCTCAAAATTAGGTTCAAGGTGCTCAGTGATCCAGGCACTTGACCCCTACAACCAAGACAGAAAGATGCCTGGCCACTTCTCTAGCTGGCAGAAGACCTTGGCATCATTCATGTGGTGCTGGTTTTAGGTATATGAAGAATGCAAAAGTTCTGAGGTTAAAAAGGCTTCTCTACACAGATTTCAGAAGAAGGCCTGGGAGGTCAGGCAGTGCACTCCTGAGAAAGCAATGTGTGAAGCTGCGGGGGTGAAGCCAAAGGTGCAGTGGAGACCCCAGAAGTTTGGAGAAGCCAGGAACATGGATCATTGGAGGAAACCTGTAAGGAGGGAGCAAAGTGGGCCCAAGGGAGAAGCTGTGGAAGCTACAACCACTGGAAGTGCCACAGGGGCAGAGCCACACAAGCCCTTTGGAGCACACAATTTACCACAATTTCTTGGGATATTCCACATGGAACTATAGGACTTAATGTTTGCACTGCTGAATTTTGGACCTGCTTTGGTCCCAATCCCAGTCCTTTTTATCCCATTTGTACTTTTTTGAATGGTAATGTTTATCTTGTGCCATTGAATGTTGGAAGTGTTTAACTTTTCATTTGTACAGGGGCTCACAGCTAAGAGTTTGACTTAATCTCAGAGAAGACTTGGGACTTAGACTTTTCAGCAATGTGGAAACTGTTAGGATTTTAGCAACTCTTAGAGCTGGACTAAAACGCCTTTTACTTAAAGGAATGTGCATGAGTCTTGAAGGGGCCAGGGGTGGAATGTTATGGTTAGTGTCAGGATGTCCCCCCAAAGCCTCAGGCAGTCATGAAGGCAGCTGAATCTAGAGTTTGTGATTGGTTCATTGTCTAGTGCTGAAATTATGGGTGTGCATGCTACACTCACCCTACGATGGGTAGCCTAGATACAATGTAAGGGACAGAAAGAGTCTTCTCTCTAGCTCCTCTCTTTTTGCTCTTATTGCTTCTGCTGTCTTCTGCCACTGTGAACTGTTGTTCCTCTGCCATGTGTCACTCTGCCTTCAGCTGAGTATGGACTGAAACCACAAACTGTGAGCTAAATAAACCTTTCCTCCTTTAACTGGTGTGGTGTATTTTGTCCAAGCAATGAGAAAAAAGTAACCAACACAGGCAATGAAACTAGCCATCAACACAGAAGAAACTGCAGAAAATGTAGAAACACCTGGAAACTTAGTAACATGCTTCTTAACACCCAATGGATTACAGAAGAAATCAAGGAAGAAATTAAACAATTTCTTGAAGCAAATGACAACCTCAGTACAATATGCAATGGGCCACAATGAAAGCAGTTCTATGAGGAAAGCTCATTGGAATCAATTCTCACACTAGAAAAACAGAGGGATTTGATTAATAACCTAATAAGAAACTTGTGATATTTGAGAAACAACAATCCAAGCCCAGGTCAAATGAAGGAGGAAATCAGAAAGATCAGACCAGAAATTAATGAAATTGAGACCAAAATAAACAAAGAAATCCAATATAGAAAATCAACACACCAAATAGCCAGTTCTTTGAAAAAATAAACAAAATAGATAAAACTTTAGCGAAACTTATGAAACAACAGAAAAGACTCACATCAATGCAATTAGAAATGAATTCACAACAGACACCATCAAAATCCAGATGATAGTAACTACTATGAAAAATTGTATTAAAAGAAATTAGAAGAAATGGACAGATTCCTACATGCAAACAAATTACCAAAAATAAAGCAAGACATAAAAATACTGAACAATCCAATAACAAATAATTCAACTGAGGCAGTAATAAAAAAACCTACCAATTGAAAAAAGCCCAGGACCTGATGGATTCACTGGTGAATTCTACAAAACCTTTAAAGATGTTAACTCCATGTTTTCAAACTCTTCAATGAAACTGAAAGGGAAGGAGTGCTTCCAAACTGCTTTCTGGAAACCAGCATCACTCTGATCCCCAAACCAAAGACCCAAATAAAAAGAAAACTACAGGCCAATCTCCTTAATGAACACAGATCCAAAAATCCTCGATAAGATATTTGTCAACAGAGTGCAATACTTCATCTAAAGAAACATACATCATGACCAAGTAGGTTTCATTTTAGGGAGGTGAGGATGGTTCAACATATATAAATTAATAACTATAATACACCACATAAACAGGACATAAACCAAATGATCATATCAATAGATGCAGAAAAAGCTTTTGATAAAATCCAACAGCCATTCATGATTAAAAAAAAAAAACTCTGAAGAAAGTAAGTCTAGAGGGTCCTACCTAAATTTGATAAAAGTCATTTATGACAAACCAATGGTTGCCATATTAAATAGGGAAAAGTTGGACACTTTCCCTCATAAAACAGGAATAAGAGAAGGATCTCCATCATTACCACTTCTGTTCAACCTAGGACTTGAAACATTAGCCAGAGAAATCAGGCAAGAGAAAGAAAAGGGATATATATAAGAAACAAAGAAGTCAAATTAGCATTATTTGCAGATGATATATGATACTCTACACAGAAAATCCAAAGAATTCCACGAAAAAAAGTCTTAGAATTAATAAGCTATTTCAGCAATGTAGCAGCAATGTACAAAACAAACACACAAAAATCAACAGCATTCATGTATACCAATAATGAAGTCAATGAGAAAGAAATTAGGAAAACAATACTATTCACAATAACATTCAGAAAAATTAAATGCCTAGAAATTAACCTAACCAAAGAACAGAAAAATCTCTACAGTGAAAACTAAACAGATTAGCTCTACCCATGCTTATGCCATGATATTTTGCCTTGGGCCAGCTGGTCAGACTGAATCATCTGAAACCATGAACCAAATAAACCTGTTATTTTATTTATTTATTTATTTATTTATTTATTTATTTTTTGGTACCGGGGATCAAACTCACAACCTTCATGCTTGCCAGGCAGGCACTTACATCGCTGAGCTAAATCCCCGGTGCCTAAACCTGTTATCTTTCAAGTTGTGGGTGTCAGGTATTTTGTCCCAGTGATAGAAAAACTGACCAATACAGAGAAGAATTATGTAGTTACATAAAAAAATTACATACTGACTGAAAAGTAAGGATACATTATCATTCATTTAAATGAAAGCCTCATGTACTGAATGGGGTAACAAACCCTGGAATACAACAATGAAAAGAGATCACAAAGCCCCTGCCTTTACAGACTATACAAGAACACACTAGGAAAAATGGAGCCATCAGCAAGAATTAGCAAAACAACAAGGAACAGAATCAGATAAGCAAAAAGGGAAAGATATTGAAACTACTGAATACAAAATATTAAATAGTCTTTAAAATGTTTAAAGAAATAAATAGTAACAGCAACAGCAACAAAAACCAAGGAAGAAAAAATTATCAAAAATGACCAAGAAGATTTGAAAGAGAAACAAATAAAACACAGAAGTAAAAATAATAGTACTACTACTACTAATAATAATAATAAAAACTAAAAAGTGATCTTAGAAGAAAAAAAGCTCAATTAACCAAGTAGATGGGAGAGATAAAGTGGGACATTCCAGACAAAAAGAATAATGTATGCAAAAACATGAAACAATGAAGCTGTGTTGTGTGTTTGAGAAAATAAAATAAGCCAATTGTATAAAGTGCAAGTGTTTGGAAAATTGACAAATTGCACTAGGAAAAAACTCAAGGGGCAGACTGAAAGTGTTCATACATTCTACCTCGTAACTCCATATCCCAGGTGTGCTGATACTGACTAGCTGACATTCTTGTCTCACACATCTATAAATATAAATATTCATCTACAGTAAAAAGTATTTGCAATTTTGAAATCTTTAGATACTTGACTAAAAGAAAATAGAGAAGCCAGGTATGGTGGTACATGCCTATAATCCCAGTACTCTGAGAGGCTGAGGCAGGATTAGATAGGCCCTGTTTCAAAATAAAAATTTTAAAAAGGGCTGTGGATATAGCTCGGTGTAAAGACCCATGGATTCAGTCCCCAGAAGCACACCCCCAAGGTATTTGGCAAAACAGCAGACAACCCCAAAATCCTCTTTAAATGTTACCTAACTTACCAAAATGTATAATAGTATTGTGAAAGAGGAGGAAAATGTTCAAATGGGGAAGGGAACAAAGAAGGGATGGGGAAAGGAAAGAAGGGAAAAGTAAAAAACAAAATCAGAAAAAAAAAAGGAAAACATAGAAACAAAGCTTCGTAAATGGGGAGGGGAGGAGGAAGGAAGGATAGGGGAATGAGGAAAAAAAACAAGGTATATCATATACAGGTACAAATTCTCTATGATGAATGCAACCATTATGTATATCTAAAATGTACAAATAAAATCTAATTTTAAAAATTGTTACCTAAAGTATTAGCATACCAAGCAGCTTCAATTTGCAATGGTAATGCCTAGACCCACAGGAAAAAATTTCTGTAGTTAAGGGATGCACATCTATGAGCATCATAAAAATTTAGATATACTTCTGGCCAGGTATGGTGGTACATTCCCGTAACCCCTGTTATTCAGGAGGGTACAGCACAGGAGGGCTGCAAGTTTGAGACAGCCTGGGCAACTCAGAGATACCAAAAAAACCACAAAAAAACAAAAAAAAAGTGATGGGGGACGTACCACTGTAATTCCCAGTACCAAAAAAGGAAAAAATAAATTTGATATACTTTTGAATGGCAGTACTTTTTAACTGTCAGGCTTTGAACCAAATCAATTCATATTAAGTTCCTCATTTGACTTTCACAACAATTCTATTACTTAGACGTGGCAAATATTTTATAACAATATCTTTTAAAAAAACTTTTAAGAAACATATTTTTTTAAAGGTCAGAAAAGTGACAAAATTTCAGAAGGCTAGATGGTAGTGGTTGCCTCACACACAGGAGACTCTTTGTTTCATGTGTAACCACACACACACACACACACCCCAGAATCTTTCTTATTGCTACATTAGTGCTTGCAACTAATCAAAAAGCTTCAGTTTCTTAAAGATTTTTGTGACAGGACAAAAAGGAGCATGAAAGATAGATTAGATTTATTTTTGTACTTACTCTCATGTCTCCTGTTCTGTTTAGTAATTTTTCTCTTGTCTGTCCACCTATCACAGTAGTAGAGACTGAACCCAAGGCTTCTGCGCTGACCTACATCCCCAGCTCCCTCCTCCTTTTTTTGTTGTTGTGGTGGTTTTTTAAACTTTAAAACATGAGACTTTTCAGCCTCGTCAAGTTACTAAATTGCTGGGGTTGGGGTAGAACTCGCAATCCTCCTGCTTCAGAAGCCAAAAGTCCTGGGATTACATGGGTACACCACCATACCTAGCCTTCATCTGTAAAGGTACTAAATAGATACCCTTTCTTTGAAATGGTTTAATCTAAAGTATATATGCCCATTAGTATCCTAAAATCATTCCCATTCTTTTTACAAAAATGAATTTTAGTTCTGCAAGACGAAATCTAATCCTGTGACGAGAGCACATGTTGATAGTAGGTAAAATATTGAAAGCTATAATAGATTAGCTACTAACTAGATTAGCTTTATGAAAATGGTTCCCTTGATCATCTAATGCAAGGCATATGAATTTACTTCAAGAGATCTCTGTGCATTTGCCTTTGCTTTCTTGTCATCCACTTTTCTAATATTTATCCTTTTCTGAAACCAATTTAGCTTTAGTCCTGAAATCTCTTATTGAAAATACATTCTCAAAAGTTGAAGAACAAAAGGTATTACTATTAGTTTTTTAGATAGGGTCTCACTATGTAGTCCACACAGGCCTCAAATTTGCAGCGATCCCCTTGCCTCAGCTTCACAAGTACTGGGATTACAGGTGTGTGCCACCATGCAAGGAGACAAAACGCTTTTCTTTAGAGCTATTAAAATCCTCTTTTCATTTATACTATTTTGGCCACTCTTAAAATTGAAACTTTACTTATATATTCATCTAGGCAAGTTGCTATACACATACCAAAACCAAGTCAAACGAAACAAAACACCATGTGCATGAGCATACAGGTCTGATTTGCTGGATTCTTCTTTAAAATTTCACCCTCATTCTTCATAAATTCTAATTTTCCATTATGATAACCATGCTCCTCAGTAGCCATTAGTTTCATGAAAACTTTCCCAATTTAGTAGCATCCTCCTTTTCTCCCTGCTTTCTTCCTCCTCCTTCTCCTCCTCCTCCTCTTTCTTCTCCCTCTCCCCTTCCCCTCCTCCTCCTTTCCCCCTTCCCCTTCCCCCTCTCCCTCCTCTCTCCCCTCTCCCTCTCTCTGTTTTCTGTTTTTGTTTTGTAGTACTGGAGTCTGAACCCAGGGCCTTTTTTTTTCTTTTTTTTCTTTTTTTTAGTACCGGGGATCAAACTCACAACCTTATGCCTGCTAGGCAGGCACTTACACCACTAAGCTAAATCCCCATCCCTATTTTTTGAGACAGGGTCTCACTATGCAGTTCAGCTGGCCTTGAACCTACTTTGTAGCCCAGGCTGGTCTCAAACTCACAATGATCCTCCTGCCTCGACCTCCCAAGTGCTGGGATTAAAGGCATGCGCCATCACGCCCAGCTTTCTGAACCCAGAGCCTTTACACTGAGCTACGTTCCTAGTCCTTTTTTATTTATTTTGAGACAGTGTCTTACTAAGCTGCCAAATTGTCCAGGCTGGAGTGGAACTTACTATCCTGGCCTCCCAGAGTACTCTGAATACAGACATGCACAACACCCAGCAGCATCCTCCTTTTCAATCAGATAATGGTAGCATAGTAATACATTTCTCCACTGCCCTTGATATTTGTTCATGACTTCTGAACCAAATATAAAAGATTTACTCCCTTCGTTAAACTCCCCAAAAGCTTTTAATTGCAAAGAAGAGAAAAAAAAAAAAAAGGTAAACTCTTTACCATGGTCTGGAGACTAACACAGACACTGATTACCTCTCCTAACCACGTGCCTTCTTGTCCACCCATTCCATCAACACTAGTCTTCCAAATGTTTCTAGAATGAACAAAGTCTAGCCTCAATGTCATTTGCATTGTACTCCCTCAAATACCATTACCCAGATTACCATGCTATTTCACATTTCTCAGGTTTATGCCAGATGTCACCAACACAAAGAAGCCTACCTTAACTGTTACCCAACCTGAAGATACCCTTTAGCTATTCTCTAACATACTACCTTGCTCCCCCCACCAACAATTATGTATATTTTAAATAACTAAAAAGGAAGGAAAAGGCAACAGTCTTTTTTATATTTACCCAGAGGCGTGTTTACTTTTTTCAGGATGGGGCGGGCAGAGTATTTTTCTTTCATTACTAAAATTTCAAATTTTACCTGGTATTACTTTCCTTCAGTCTGAAGAAATTTTTTTGGCATTTCTTTTAGTTAGCCATGGACACTCTTAGTTTTCCTTCACCTGAGAATTTTTGTTTCTCCCTCATCCTGAAGGTTTTTTGTTTTTGATTTTGCTGGACATGAAATGATGGATTGATAATTCTTTTATCGTTTCAAAGATGTTATTTCACTATTTTCTGGCCTCACTGTTTCTAATGAGAAGTCTATTAACATTAACATCACTGTTCTACATATAATGTGTCATACTGCCTTAGCTGCTTTTATGATTTTTGTTGTTTTTTAAAGTTTTTAAAATTTATTATCTATGTTTGTAGTTCATGCAGTTTATAATCATCTTGAGGAGTGATTACATGTACATACCACCACAACTTGTTTTAAATCCCTTTCTCATTCCTTCTCCCTACCTCCCTCCTACTCCAATTCCACTGTCCCATTTTTCATTCTTGTTGATATTAATCTTAGCTCATGTTATGGCATATAATGTTTACATTAATTGAGGTTATTAGGTTCCTGTACAAGGCATATCTTTATTCTACTTCTTTCCCCTTTCCTTCCTCCTCACCCCTTGTGTTTTCCCTTGGACTGCTTCCCTATTGCAAGAGATCCATCCTCTGGTCCTTATCTACCCTTCATTATTTTCTGTTTGTACTCTGCCTCACTCAAATAAAAGCTTGTGTGTATGGTTTATTTCACTCAACATTATATTTTCCAGGTACATCCATTTTCCTATAAATGTCTCAAATCTGTCATTCTTTGTTGCAGAGTAGTATTCCATTATATACAGATACCACATTTTCTTTATTCATTTATTGATTGGCTATACAAGCTGTTTCCAGGATTTACCTATTTTGGGTTGTGCAGCTATAAACATTGGTATACATGTATCCCTGTAGAATATGTCATAAGCTCTTTGGGGAAGACACCTAGCATGGGGATAGATGGTTCATATGAGATTTCTCATTTCAGTTCTCTGGAAAATTTCCTTACTGATTTCCATAATGGTTGTACTAGTTTACATTCCCACTGACAATGAAGAAGGGTTCCTTTCTCATCATAGCCACACCAGCATTTATTATTGCTTGATTTCTTAATGATTGCCATTTTTTCTGGAGTAAGATGGAATTTTAGCATAGTTTTAATTTGCATTTCTCTAAGGGCCAGAGATGTTGAGAATTTTTTCATGTATTTGTTGACCATTTGTACTACTTCTCTTGTGAAGTGTCTGTTTATTTCTTTTTTTTTTTTTTAACTTCAAAATAAACCAGTATGAGTGATACAGGACTTCAAAACTTTATGCAATCAACAATAATTACTATAACACCTTTTGTTGTCTTCAAAATAGCTGCAGATACCTTTGGACACAGTAAAAATCAAATAGTACAGAATAGAATAAAAACAAAACAATGAATGCAATAAAGGACTTCAAAACAAGCCAATAGGAAATCCAAAATGGCTACCATAATATGTCTTGCTATCTTTAAAATAGCTGCTCATGCCATCAGATTTCACATAACCAAACAAAACAAAAGAGAATAAAACCCAACCCAACAAAACAATGAAAATGATATGGTTTCCCAGCAGGGATCACTTCCTGGTGAGGCCTTGTTTTTTCCCTCTGCAGTTGGCAAATGGCACTGACTCACGGAGAGAGGTTTGGGTGTGGCTGTCGCCCATGCATGCAGCAGCCTGTGCATGGTGCTCATTTCCAGGCGGGAATCACTTCCTGGTGAGGCCTGGTTCTCTCCCTCCGCAGTCCTCAAATGGCACTGACTCATGGAGAGAGGCTTAGGTCTGGCTGTCCCCACTCTAGTGTCTGTTTATTTCTCTGGCCCATTTCCTGACTGGAGCTTTGACTTAAGGGGGTTTCTTTTGAGTTCTTTGTATAGTCTAGATATTAGTCCCCAGGTAGTAGCTGGCCAATTTTTTCCCATTTTATAGCTTGTCTCTTCATTCTGACTTTTTTGCTAAACAGAGATTTTTAGTGTGACTTAATCTCATTTGTTGATTCTTGCTGTTTTTTTGTTTTGTTTTGTTTTGTTTTGTACCAGGGATTGAACTGATGACCTTGCATTTGCCAGGCAGACACTGTGCCGCTGAACTACATCCCTGGCCCATTGCTGTTAATTTTTGTGGTTCTGTTTTGAAAATCCTTTCCTATACCTATGTCTCAAACGTTTTACCTATTTTATCTTCCAGCAGGTTTAATGTTTCTGCTTTTAGATCTTTGATCCATTTTGATTTTAATTTAGTATATGATAAGAGATTAGGGTCCAGTTTCAATCTGCACACAAATAATCAGTGTACCCAGCACCACTTGTTAAATAGGCTATCTTTCCTCCAACATATGTTTTTGGTCCTTTTGTCGAAGATCAAACAGGTGAATGTGTTTGGAGAAGTTTCTATATCCTCAATTCTGTTCTACTAGTCCAGGTATCTATTTTTGTACCAGTCCCACGCCATTTTTATCACTACTGCTTTGTAGTATAGCTCAAAGTCAGGTATTGCTATACCTCCTGCTTACTCTTGTTGCCCAAAATTTCTTTTGCTGTTCTGGGTCTCTTCTGGTTCCACAGGAATTTTAGGATCATCTTTTCTAGATCTGTAAAGCATGTTGTTGGCATTTTGATTGGGATTGCACTGGATCTGTATACACCAGTTTTGGGAGTATGGACATTTCGACAATACTGATTATGCCTATCCAACAGCAGGGGAGATTTTTCCATTTTCTGATGTATTCTTCAATCTCTTTTTTTCAGAGTACTGTAGTTTTTTTGTAAAGGTCTTTCAATTCCTTGGTTAGGTTAATTCCTAGGTATTTCATTTTTCTTGAAGTTACTGTGAGTGCTATTATTTTCATAATTTCCTTTTCATCCTGTACACAACTGCTAACTCTGTATCCTACTATATTGTAAAGTTTATTATTAATTCTATTTTTTTTTGGTGGAGTTCTTAGGATCTTCTATGTATAGTATCATGTTATCTGCAAATAATGGTGATTTATTTCTTGTATGTATTCCTTTTATTTCTTTCTGTTGCTTAATTGCTCTGGCTAACAAGCACTATGTTGAATAGAAGAGGAGATAGTGGATATCCTTGTCCTGTTTCTGATTTTAGGGGGAATGCTTTTAGTTTCTCCTCATTTAGTATCATGCTGGCTATTGGTTTGTCATATATAGCTTTTATCACATTCAGATACAGTTCTTCTATACCTGTTTTCTTCAGGGTTTTTATCATGAAGGGGAGTTGGATTTCGTCAAAAGCCTTTTCTGCACCTATTGATATGATCATATAGTTGACACTGCTTCTGTTTTTGTGAGGTATAATGTTTATTGACTTAAATATGTTGAACCATCCTTGCATCTCTGGGATTAAACCTACTTGATCATGATGCATGATCTTTTTGATAATGTGCTGCATTCTACTTGCTAGTTTCTTGTTGAAGATTTTGCATCTATGTTCATTAAGGAGATTGGCCTATAGTTTTGGGATCAGGGTGATTCTGAGTTTCACAAATGAGTTTGGGAGCACTCCATTCTTTTCAATTTCTTTAAAGAGCTTAAGGAGTACTGGTGATATAACATCCTTGAAGGTTTTATAGAATTTACTAGTGAATCCATCAGTTTCCGGGCTTTTTTTAGTTGGTAAATTCTTTATAAGTGTGTCAATTTCATTGTTTGTTATTGGATCACTAAGTGTGTTTATGTCTTCTTGGGTTAGTTTTGGTACTTTATATGCATGTAGAAATCTGCCCATTTCCTCAAAATTTGCTAATTTGTTGAAATATAATTTTTTGAAGTAGTTACTATCTTTTGGATTTCTACAGTGTTGCAATTTCACCATTTTTATTTCTAATTGCATTGATATATGAGTCTTTTTTCAGTTTTTTTTGGTAAGTCTGGCTAGGGGCTTATCTGTTTTATTTATTCTTTCAAAACACCAGCTCTTTGGTTCAATGATTTTTTTTATCTCAATTTCATTGATTTTCACTTTTATCTTTATAATTTCCCTCCTTGATTCAGTTTGTGGCTAGTTCATTGCTGTTTCTCAAGTATTTGAAGATTTTTCATAAGGTTCTCTAGTTGGGTTTGTTCTGTTTTCCTAAAGTGAACACTGAATGTGATGAATTTTCTTCTTAGAACTGTTTTCATAGTGTCCCAGAGGTTTTGATGAGCTGTACCATCACTGTCATTAACTTCCAGAAATTTTTCAATTTCTTCTGTGACCCATCCATTGATCTGGAGGATACTGTTAACAGGCACAATAGCACATATCTATAATCCTAGCTACTTGTGAAACTGAGTCAGGAGGATCACAAGTTCAGGGCCAGCCTGGGTAATTTAGTGAGACTCTGTCTCAAAATAAAAAATAAGGGCTGGGTATGGTGTCATATGTCTATAACACCAGCACCCTGAGAGGCTGAAGCAGGAGCATTGGAAGTTCAAGCTTAGCTAGGGCAACTGAGTGACTCAGTGGAATCATGTCACAAAAATAAAAATTAAAAAAAGGACTGGGGATGTAACTCATCGTGAAGCTGCTGGGTTCAATTCCCAATATGAGACAGAAACAAAGAAGAAAATAAATACTCAATTTATCATGAAAATATAGTAATATTTGTATTTGCATTTACTTTTACAGGCTCAAAATAGTAAAACCAAAAATTAATAGAATATGGGAAAATACACAAATCTACCAACATAATTTTAAATGTTCATCTTAATGTTTGATAAGTGAAGCAACTGTCACACATTCCTCCTCCCCTAATCAGTAGGATTATGAGACTTTAATAGCTCAACTGATCCAACAGAAATTAAAACTAAATCAAAGAATAGATGCAAAACTAAACAGATGTGATTTGTAGAAGTTTTACTTCTAGTCACAATAGAGTAACTGCAGCTGGATATTCCTTCTGCTGTTAACCAGTAGAAAAGAAGCAAAATGCATGAAAACCTCATTACAGATATTCGACATCTAAGCAGTAGAGAAAAGTGACCATGAGAAAAAGGGAAAAAAAATAAATTCTATGGCCGGGCATGGTGGCATACGCCTTTAATCCCAGCACTTGGGAGACTGAGGAAGGAGGATCATTGCGAGTTCGAGACCAGCCTGGGCTACAAAGTGAGTTCAAGGCCAGCCTGAACTGCATAATGAGACCCTGTCTCAAAAATAGGGCTGGGGATTTTGCTCAGTGGCCTAAGCGCCTGCCTGGCAGGTATGAGGTTGTGAGTTTGATTCCTGGTACCAAAAAAAAAAAAAAAAATCAAATCTATGACTAACTCAACTTTCTGGAGAAGGCACTTTCAGAGCTTGGTACAAGGAAAAGGAATCCAAGCAAAGGACAGTGATCTCACTAGATTGAGGAGACAGAGACTTTAGAAAACTGAAACAGTGGCAATTTATAGAACAAAATACTGAAAGAGGCAGCTATACAAGAGAAAGAGCTACTATACTATTGATCTCGGTTCATCAAAAAGAACAGTTGTATTTTCATTGTCTGATCATTTTTTTCATGCCTAAATCTTGTAATCTGAACAACTACTTTCAAGACAACAATATGCAATGTATTAACTAGTATTAATCTATTTCTTTCTTTTTTTTGGAAAAATCTGTATTGTTTTTATCCTTTTTTTGTTTGTTTTCAAAAATTTTTTTAAAAATTTAAAAACCTGCAAGTGATCATTTTGAATCTACTACATTAAATTGCACTGGCACAGAGTGAGATTTCACTAGGCTAAGAAAAAAAAATGGAGAAGGACTGGGGATATAGATCAGAAATAGAGGGTGTGCTTAGCATAGAAAAAGAAATAACAATTAGTGGGAAAAAATAAATACTACAGAGCTGAACAACTAAACTGAACAACTATCATAGCACACTGGCCTGTAGACCTACAAGTTATAGCCAGACAAAACAGAACATGTGGAACAGCTAGAACATTCAGTAGAGATTCCAGAGAGGTCATGTTTTAGCAAAGAAGCAAAACTAACAAAAAAGTAAAAACAACTAACCTACCCCCAAAATATGCTTTAAAACAAGGCTTGAAAGGATCAGCAGGTCAGGAATTTAATGACTGGCTAAAACAAGTCCAATATTTTTTTTAAAGAAGATAAAAATTATCTGTCACTCAGCATTATGTCTGGCATCTAAACAAGAATTATTAAACAAGTTTAAAAGGAAGAAAAGCAGTCGAAAGAAACATGCAGAAATGACAATGATGAAATCACAAAGATTTTATATCAGTTATTCTAACTATGATCAAGAATGTAAAAGAAAAGTAAAAGAAAACATCAGCATAATGGGTTGCAAGAGAAATGTAACATTTTAAAAAGGAACAAACACATTTCTGTTTTCGGTAGTGACAAAGTAAAGTCTAACCAACCTCTCTCAATAAAATAATAATGAAAAAGTAAATAAATGAAAGAAAGAAAAGAAAAAAGGGTAAAAAAGAAAAGAAAAAGGTAAAATGTAGCATGATACAAAAATAGGTTATCAGGAAACACACGAGAGTAAAAACAATAGACAAGACTAAGGTAGAGAACACCCTTGCAGAAAGAGAGCTACATGAAGTGAGTTTCCTTTTCAAAACTTTTAGCCTTGAGCCAAGTGGAGCTGACACAACATATAAACAAGGAAAGTAGTATCACAGACTTTTCAGATGAAGTAAGTTGATAAAATTTATCACCAGAAAAATTGTATTATCAAACAAGTTTGGGTCACCATTTCAGGTTCTAATGGTATAATGATTATTTGAAGATAGACTATAAGTTTAAAATGTATCCTGTAAACTCCACAGCAACCTCTAAAATAATAAAAGAGATACAGAAACTATTAAACAAGATGATCAACAAATATAGTAGTACTCCTGAATTAATTTAAAAGGCACGAAAAGAGGGGGAGCAAAGAACAAATGGAAAAATAATTTTTAAACAATATGGTAACCTAGCCATACTAATTAATTATGCTGCCTATAAGTGGACAACATACAGCAATTAAGTAGCAGAGATTGAGCCGGGCATGATGGTACACTCCTGTAATTCTAGCACTTTGGAGGCTGAGGCAGGAGGATCACTGAAAGTTCAAGGCCAACCTGCACTACATAGACAGGTTAAGATCTGAAAAGGCAGAAAGTCATACAAATAAAAATTACAAGAAAGCTGGGGCTACATTAACATCACAGAAAGTAGACTTCAGAACTTAGTATAATGCCAGAGAAAAGCAGTAATATTTCATAGAGACAATGGATCAAAATATCAAGATTATACAGGCTCAGGATTTTACTAATCACCTTTCCTGCCCCTCATGCAAAGTACCTGACAGTTGCACTTAAAGGAGGAAAGGTTTAATTTATTTCACACTTCCAGGAGTCTGGGTCCATGGTTGGCTGGGTCTAAGACAAGAATGTCATGGTGGAGCAAAATGGCTCACTTCATGGGGGCCAGGAAACAGAGGATAAGAAAAGAGCATCAGAGAGGAAGGGGCCAAGGGACCAGATATAGTGCCCAAGGTCATGCATCTGGGGCCTATCCAAATACATCTGGGTGTGTGTTTTACTAATTCTCTAGGCAGGTAACAAGCCAATGATTGGCTTGAAGTTGACTGACAATCTAGCTTAACTGTTGGACATATATTTTATTTGAAATGCTGGAGACCAGAAGTGTTTCAGGTTTCAGAGTTTTCCTAATTTTGGAAAATAACCATATACACAATGAAACAGCTTGGTAATGGCAAACTATCTAAATCAACTGTAGTGAGCAAGCAGATATCACATTATAAAGCCAGGCTGCCTTCATGTCAGCTTTTTTAAAAAGGAAAAGTTGTAACACCGCAGGTAAAATACCTTAAAAATCATTTTTAATTTTAGGAACATTATCTAATGTAGACTCTATCCTTCCATAAGTGAATTGATCATTGAAAGTCATAAAAATTTTTATAGCAAAATCAAGATATTAATGTGCATAATGTTGGAGTTCATTTTGTGTTTTTACTCTATCCAATCATTCTATTTTCTCCTAAAAGCAGCTTGGTTAGAAAAGTTAAAGAACACATTTAAAAGCAAGAGTCTACATCTTTGATGAGTCAAAGATTTTTTTCCAGCTCTGCAACCAAATTATTTCAATCCTGGGGCACTTAACTTACTATCACTGGACAAAACACTACTTTAGTTTTGTAAGTACATTGCAGGGATAAATAAAATGCTTACAAAATTCACTGAAATCTTCAGATAGAAGGGGCTATGAAATACTATATTCTTATTTTTAAAGTCTCATCTTCTAAGACTAAAAGGTATGACACAATTTTGCATACCCCAAGTTTATACAACAGGAAATCAGAATTGCTAAAAATTTAACTTCAGACACTGTTTACAGTTATCTATGGCTGAATAACTACCCCAAAGTTACTCAGCAGTAGATCATGATTTTAAAAGATTATCATCTCTCATGGAAACATTATCAATGAAAGGGGAACTAGAGTAAAATGGACATGTAAACAGGCTCATTTAACAAGAGCACCATGTATGTAGGGCAAGAAAAAGGAGGAAGATCGAAGAGTTAGGAATAAACTGGAACCATCAGGTGTGGTGCCACACACCAATAATCCCAGCTGAGACTCAGGAAGCTGAGGCAGAAAGATCACTACAAGTTCGAGGCCAGCCTGGGATACAAAGTGAGTTTAAAGTCAGCCTGAATTCCATAGTGAAATCCGGTCTCAAAAAAGATGACAAAAAATAAATAAGTAAATAAATAAACAAACTAGAAAACACAAAGAGATATGACTATACATCTACCATAATGGCTAAAATTAAAACAAATGACACCAAATGTTAACAAGGATGTGTATCAAATGTTACAAGTATAAAATGGCACAACCACTTTGGAAAAAGGTTTGACAGTTTCTAATAAAACTAAACATACGCCTATGCTATGACCCAATTATTATACTCCAAACCTGGACATTTCCCTATGAGAAATGAAAACATACATCTACAAAAAGACTTGAAAGCTATACATAGCAGCTCTATTTATAATTGCCATAACATGAAAACAGCAGGTGGTCAGCAATAGGAAAATGAGTTATCAAACTGTGCTATATACATACAGTGGAGTACTAATCACACAGCAAAACAAGTGAATCTCAAAAGTATTCTGCTAGGCAAAAGAACATTTATAAAAATAGTAAATAGTAAATATCAGATGATTCCACTTATATGCAGTTCGAAAACAGGCAAATCGTACCTATAATAAGGAAAAAACATTCAGGACAGTAGTTGCACTGGAGAAAAAAATGAAGGAGGCAGTGAGAAACAAGGGAAAGGCTCATAAGGACCTTTCCTGGATGATGACAAAGCTCTGAATCTCTTTTTTCCCTTGCTGCTAGTGATGGAATCCAGGGCCTCATGCATGATATGCATCCAGGCTGAACTACATCCCTAGCCTAAAGTTCTCCATCTTGACAGATGTTTGGTTACACAAGTATACATTTAGTTACTTTTCTGATTGCTGAGACAAAAATACCTGACACCAAAAGTTAAAGAAGGAAAGGTTTATTGTAACTCAGTTAGTAGAGATTTCAGTTGGTAGTTGGCTGGCAGGGTAGTGTGGTGGGGGGCATCACAGAGGAGAAACAATTCATGGCAGGCAGAAGGCAGCAAGGGAATGAAGTAGCGGAGTGAAGTAGTGAAGCAGCAGCAAGTGACATCAGCAATCCTCTTTCTGTCCCTTTTATTCTATCCAGGCTACCTGACAATACAAATGTTCACTGACAGAAGAACGGATTTTTAAAGTATATATATATATATATATATATATATATATATATATATATAATGGAATATTATATATGCTTAAAAAGGAAAGAAATTCTGATATATGCTACAACATAGATAAACCCTGAGGACATTATGCTAAGTGAAACAAGATAGTCACAAAGAGATAAATACAATATAATTCCTCTTATATGGGGTACACAAAATAGTAAAATTTATAGACAGAAAGTACAAGGGTGGTCACCAAGCAGCTGACTGGAGGAGGGAATGGGGAATTCAAAGGATACAGAATTTCAGTTTTGCAAGATAGAAGAGTTCTAAAGATTGACTGTACAACACCATGAATGTATGTAATGCTATTTAACTGTGTGTGCATTTTAAAATGATTAAGATGGTATATTTTATGTTATGAGCATTTTTCTACAATTAAAAATAAATAATTAACTGGTTTGGTGTTCTGGAAGCACCAACACAGTAAAGCCTTTATGAAAATGTCTGCAGTTTAAGTTTTTAATAAGCATACTTCCTTGCATTCCAATGTACTACCTAAAACAACTCACTGGCAGATTTGGCCCTCATTCTTCAGTAGACCTATGGTGATTATGAGCTGTAAGAGGTAATGCTACTTGCCTGTCTATAACCCTCAGGTAAAGAATTATCTTTGTTAACATTAAAGGAATGTCACCTCTGCCAGCCAACAGAACCCCAGGACCAAAGAAGGCTGATGTGTGATCACTTACTTGAGGCTACTATTTAAGGAAGATGGCAGGAAAGAGCCTGAGAAAAGGAAAGGAAAGGAAAAGAAAAGAAGCAAGGCACTACATGTAGCCTGATGGCCTTTGTAGCATACACATGACAGATAGCTGGTTAAAGCCTCTGTAGTCTAGTGCTGTGGTGGCAAGGAAAGAAAATTCCTTTCTCCATCTAAAAGAATCTTGTAATAAAAGTATAAAGACTGAAGGCTACCATACTTTCCTTTTGGCCAAATTTTCTGAATAGTGTGATGAGGGAAAAAACAAATCAATGAGAAGGTACAATATCTAGCTTGAATCATCTGAAGTTGAGGACAAAAAAGATATCTAGATACTTGCATCATCAGTTGCTATGCATTCTCCCCATCCATGAAAGTCTTGGCAGCCATGTTACCTTCTCAGACTGTGGCAGCCCCAATAAAAGCTGCAATAAGGAATTTTCAAATATTTTTTAGCTTTCTGGTAAATTCCCTCCACATACAATATGCCAATCCTTGGATGTTTTTCTTTTCTTTTCTTTCTTGGTACCAGGGATCGAACTCACGACCTCGTGCTTGCCAGGCAGGCACTAAATCCCAAGCCCTTTGGATGTTTTTCTGTCAAACATATATTATATATATATATATATATATATATATATATATATGGTATTGGGAATTGAACTCAGGACCTTGAGCTTGCCGTTCAGGCACTTCTGCTGAGCTACATCCCCTGCCCTATCAAACACATTTTTAGGAATGCACTGCATTCGAAAATAGGAGTGTGTCTGTTTATATTTATCTGTTCATCCCTGACTGGCCTCTCCAGCTACCAGGTCAGAAAGACTTTTTCTCTTCTCATTTTTTGAGATACAGTCTTGCTATCAGGCTGGACTTGGACTCACTACATAGCTCAGGCCGGCCTCAAACTTGTGGCAATCTTCCTGCCTCAGCTTTCCAGTTGGAACTACAGGCATGCGCTACCACATGCAGCTATCTTCATACATAGTTTTACAGTTTGAAATGATGAGAAAATAAGTGCTTGATAAATGTTTGCTGAATAAACGAAACACCCTAAGTAATTGTGAACTGGGTAATTCTTCTTCAAAGCCATAATTAAATCTTAGAATTCTCTTGCATATTCCTCTAGGTAGTATTCTTACATTAAATCAACCATACATAAAATTTGCTTCCTATAGATCGTCTTGGTAGAAAGAGTTGTCAAACATAAATCTGAATATCATTTCTTCTACTTCATAGCTGTATGATATTGATCAGGTTACTTAAGTTCTTTAAGACTCAGTTTCCTCGTTTCTAAAATGAAGTACCACTTACCTAATGGGAATATTCTGAGTATTATTAAAACACAGGCAGTCTCCACTTTGCAGGCTTCTAACACACACAAATTTCAGTTACCACAGTTTAAATATTGCCAATTCCCTAAATAACACAATTCGAATTTCAGTTAACACTATGTTTTCTGGATTTGATTGTTTGTTGTTCTGGTTTCTTGAGACAGGGTCTTGCTATATAATTCAGGCTGACCTTAAACTTCATCAGGCTCCTGCCTCAGCCTCCCAAGTGCTGGGATTACAGGCATATGCCACCTCACCTGGTAAACTATGTAACAGAAGTAAGTAACTCAATATAGTATACATTTTGCTGCTAGATCTTCAGTCCCCAAGTCATTACTGAAACAATGGAAGAACACCAAATCAGTGGTCAACCAACTCACTTCTGACAAAATCTATTACTGATGAGTCATTATATATCTGTTATTCAGTTCATGTACAGGGAACAAAACATGTAGCTGAGTTGCCTCCTAGTCTCCTGGTGATAAATTAAATAACGTGTTACAAAAATAAATACTAGAAAGTGAGAACTGATGAACACTGATGAAAGGGCAGCAGAGAACAAATATGATGTTGAATGCGAAATTCCAACAAGTGTATACAGAGTTTTAGAGAAACATCTGACCATGGAAATAGTGATACTGTTATTTCTTAAGAGAGTCTAGAAATGCAGCTTGGGGGTTGGAATGAAGATAAACTTACCAACATAAATGAACACAGTAATTGTGACAAAAACAATGATGTCCCAGAAGAAGTGATACTGGCAAAAACCTCCAAATTAAAGGAACTCTGGGAGACATTTCATAATAGTGAAAGTACAGAGAATAAAATGCTGAAAGTTGATCTGAACTTAGAAAAGATTTCTCAAGGCACAAGGAAAATACTCATTCCATGCCATAAACTTTGATGAGAAGGAAAGCATTGTTCAAATTGTTTTTGATAAATTATTTTACAAAGAAATAAAACACTGCAATTCTTGACATTTAAAATATTTGAAATCAACTGTAAGAGGTTTACAATGTTTGACAGAAATTTTCAAAAGCTGTAGAATAATTGTAACTTTTACTATTAATTAAGATGGATTTGCTTGATTTTTAACTAGTGTGGTCATTTGTATGAGATTCTCAAAATACCAAACAAAATGAGGACTGCCTGCATCTGTAACTTCTCGCACATCAACAAGTCATTATTTCACAACTCTACCCTTTTCCTTGGTTCTTACAATCTGCTCAAACAAAAATGAGTTTCAACTGATGTTGAGTGATACTAAAAAGATTTTTCAGGTGCTAAAAGTGACACCACCACCTATATGAACATGCAACTCCCCAAACTCATTAATCAAAATATATACAACCCAATGCTGAAAGATAGTTGAGTAACTTGAAGAGTTATTCAATTTGTCTGTTGTGATAGTGCAGGATTTTAGGATCTTCTTTGTCCCTCATTCCTTAACTACAGAAGCAAAACAATGAGTATGTGGTAGAATTAATGACAGGGATGCAATATGGAACAATTTTAGAGTCAGCTGAATATTATCTCCACACCGCTTATTACAACGTTAGATAATATGTGGAATGGGAATAATAATACCTTGGTTTTGAAATTACTGTAAAGATCAAATGAGATAAGATATATGAAGGGGTTAGCAAATTATGGCAATAGTGAGCACTTAATAACTATTATTAACCTTAATGTACTATTATTAATACTATCATTAATCTAACAACAATATACTTCCATTTTTTAACACATACTTTACACACACACACACACACACATGTGCACACATATATATATATATTTTGGTACCAGGGATTGAACTCACAACCTTACGCCTGCCAGGCAGGTGTTTACGCCACTGAGCTAAATCCCTGGCCCTATTTTTTTGAGACAGGATCTCACTATGCAGTTCAAGCTGGCCTTGAACTCACTTTGTAGCCCAGGCTGGTCTCAAACTCAAAATGATCCTCCTGCCTCAGCCTCCGGAGTGCTGAGATTAAAGGCATGCACCACCACGACTAACTTACTTTAGACATAGTAATCAGAATATTTGTCGAAGATCAAATTCTTTTACTCTAAGTTGTTACAGGGACCCACTGCTTGCTATGGTTAGACAACTTCACCTCAATTTCCTCTACATCATTTTCTCCCAAGGTACATGCAGAAAGGGCTGTCAATATATTCACTCACTCTGTTCCTGCAACCCCTATGATTCCTATGCTAGTCTTTTGTAGCTTCTCAGAGTTCCTCTTCTGAAGACATCGAGAACTAAAGCCATTTCCCATTTCTCAGAACTATCTGCCAGAACACTAGTATCTTGCTCTCTTGTAGTCCACATGACTTAACTGCCAGTTTTTTCTCTTGATTCTAATCCAAAACCTTGGTCCTAAACTGAGTCATTCTTACCTATGTAGACTGATAAAGCTGCAAAGCATCTAAAGACTAACTATGGCATGTTCCTTTTCTCTATTAAACATCAATTCTGCTTTAATGCTTTTGGTGACAGCCTGCTTAACACGCAAGCCAACCTGTTCCATGATGACATCATCACTGATTAGAAAGTTTTCCCTTATACTGAAGCAAAACCTTCTCCCTTACAATTAATTTCCTCCAACTACTGCCCTTAGAGAAAATGAGAATGTTCTAGAGAACTTCCAGATTCTAAAGAAATTGAGAAAGTTAACTACTTTTATGATATCCTATTCAACATTAAGTTACACATTTCCAGCTCAGACAGCATACTTTTAAGTCCTCTCCCTTATGGTCATGCCTCTCTGGACTAGTTGTGGACTTGTCAACATGATCTACCAACCAACTGATAAAGTACTTTCTTTGCCAATATTCAGGGTGCCAAGTAATCACACTATAAATGATTCTTTTGGTCATTTTGTCCATTATTATATAAAATTAATTTAAACTAGCAGTTCAGAAAAAGTGACTCTCAGCCTGTCATGGTCTCAAGGGAATGGTACTAAGAGTCCTGCAAAAAGAATTCTGTTTTTTTTAACTTAGCCAACTACTAGAACAGAAGAAAGTAGGATCATCTGGCATGAAAGTCTTGTCTCTTTCCTATCAAGCCATACACACATAAACTGGAGAAGGATTTAACAATGGGAAAGTTAGCCAAAAAGTTTTGCCGCATGTCCTATGAAAGTAGATCCATTTAAAAGAAAGCAGTAATCGTCAAAGAATAGTCTCTAAATCTTGCCAGAAGCAGGTACCTCAAAGTAGGATCAAACATGATGCTCTCAAAACCTGACCAAAGTAAACAACAGAAAAAGAAGTGGCAGATTTCTCCTAGCTTTGAAGGAACAATCACCGAGGAACACACACACACACACACACACACACACACACACACACCAGACCTGGTCAGGCCAGCAGTGCCTGCCTGTCAGGACAGTATCTAGATGTAGAACCTTAACTCCTCAGACGGTGCACTTGGTGGAAGAAGTGTCCTCAGATGACCACTAACTCCTAGGAAGCCAGATAAGACACAGAGTGCAGCAGGAGCAGGGACTAGGTCCCTCGTGCTTTTGAAAGCCCGGCACGAGGAAGAAGGTAGACCAGGTGCTCCGCCTTCTACTTCTGGTGCAAAATGACAGTTGGATAAGCTTCCTCAGAGCGCAGACGATCTCTGGCGCCTGAAGATATCGGCGGGGGGGGTGGGGAGGTGGTAGTGTCGAACCTCAGAAATGGTAAAACTTCCCTGAAGGACAGCGAGGAGGTCTAACGAATAAAAAGCAAAAGAAAGACCTTAGAGGTCTCACAGACTTGGAGGAAGATGCAGCTCGGAAGTGACCCCTTCTCCCGAGCCCCTCTGGGTGGGGAGGTGGTGGCAACAGCACAGCAGGTGTCCTGGGTCCTCATTTGGATGGCAGGGCGCTCGACCCCCAGCCTCTTCTCAGGCTCCCCACTCCCCGTCGTCTGCCCCACTCCACCGCTCAGGTAGGAATTCCTGTTCCCTGCCCAGCACCTCCGCTTTCTCCTCGGGTCCCGCAGCAGCTCCCCACTTCCCTTCCGTCCCAACATGAAGGTTCCCCGCCGGCAGTCCAGACCTCCACAGTCCTCACTTGACACCCGGGACTCCCTCCTCCGCACCCCAGGTCGCCACGGCCCCGCACGCCCCTCTCCGCTCCCCGGCAGGGCCTGGCGCCTCCCCTCGAGGCCAAGTTTGCCCTCTGCCTCCTCCACACCGCGTTTCCTCACAACCGGCGCCCTCGCTCTCTGCCTCAGGCCACACTCACAGAACTCGGCGATGTACCGGGTCACGGAGTAATTCTCCTCGCACCAGTCCAGGGTGGAAGTCGGGGGACCCCAGTAACCCTCCCGGTCCACGGCCGGAGCCATCGCGCAGTCCCTGTCTCCGCCGCCGCCCTGAGCTGCGCTCCGCTTGGCAGCTTCCAGGCCGGCTCGCGCCCTAGCGGCGCGCACGCTCCCTGCGCCCCGCCCTCTTCCCCGGAGGGGCGGGGCCAGGCCAGCGGCCGACTCCGAGGCCGCCCCACGGGAGGCCCCGCCCACCGCACTGCTCGTCTGCCGGGGCAGGCGCAGGAGAGGGCCAGCCGCGGGCTGCGTCCTCCCTACCCCGAGGGCTGGGCGGGGTGGGGCGGGGTGGACTCCAGATCGGGGAAGGAGGCTGGAATGTGGGCCGTGGGCCAGTTAGGTGCGTCTTTGGCGCTAGGTTGGTGATTCCCAGTAATCTGGAGGCTCGTTTCCATCAGGATGTGTCTGAGCCTCTGTGTGTAGGCGGCTGGATTTAATTGGGGCGAGATGGGTAAAACCTTCTCTGTCAAGCCCCTGCTTGATTAAACCTGTGCCATGGAAATGCAGGCCTCAAATGGGGAGTCCACAAACAGCACCCACCCACCCCCAGCGCCCGCAGTTTCGGGGAAACAAACTGTAATTATCTGGTGAAGACATACAATGTGTCCGGTGAGAAAGGGAAAGGCAAGAACCAAGGATCAAAAGGAGAGGAAAAAAAAAAAAGTGCTAAGAGCCTTTAAAAAATGTATCAGATAAAGCAAAGTACTGTAGGCTTTGGTTCCAGAGAACAGACGTTTGTGCCTTCTGTCTGTAATTGTACCCAACTCTCCAGACAACCAGCAACCTCCCGCACTTCTACGTTTAAGACTGGAAGCAACCCCACAGATTCGCCGGCGTGCTTTGTGAAAAGTTAGATCCAACCCGGGTTACCCTTCGTGTTCAACTCCACCAAACCTTTCCCTTACCTGGGAATGTGCTGGGTCGCTGCCCTTATTTCTGCCTTTACGCCCAAATACAGAACAGCTGAGACAGCGTTCCTCTCTGCTCCATTTGGTAACTCACCACCTGCCCTCCCTGCTCTGTATTCACATCATACCAGGGTGCCACCTCCTTTGTAGAGAAGGTCACAGCCTCTCTGCAAAGTGATCCTAGCCAATGACAGATGCAAAACCTCTAGTTGCATGGTGCAAAACCTACAAATAGAGGCAGTGTACTTTAATAGAAATAGTAGGATATCTGAACCTTTTTTGCACAAACTTTGAGCTCCTGCTATGTACTAGGCCATAGTGTGCTGGATGCAGAAACTTAAGAAAGATCTAAGAAGGCAGCCTACAAAGAGATAATTAAAAGCCGTTGAGGTGTGGGAAGACTTCCATTTCTAAGCATTTTATTTGCACTTGATGTGTTTTTTATATATAATAATCATAAATATACAATTTATAAATGAATAAATATTTACACACAACATGTATATCCAGAAATATATGCTCAAAAGTGATTTGCTCATGAAGTGTATAATGAAAATAGTGTATAGAGCTGGGCGTGGTGGCGCACGCCTTTAATACCAGCACTCTGGAGGCTGAGGTAGGAGGAGCGTTGTGAGTTCGAGGCTGGCTTGGGCAACAATGTGAGCACAAGGCCGGCCTGAGCTACATAGTGCTCAAAGCACTAGGGCTGGGAGTTTAGCTCAGTTGCTTAAGCGCCTGTCTGGCAGGCGCGAGGTTGTGTGTTTGATCCCCGGTGCCGCAAAAACCAAACAAAAAAGTGTATAGGCATCAATAACAGAGTGAGATAATACATTCCTAGGAGCAAATAGGTGGTTGTAGGACCCCTGTGAGTAAAGAACCCCTGAGTAGCTAAGTGATTCAAGACAGGAGAGAAGGCCATGGTTGAGGCAATATCCTGCAAGTGTTTATTAACGGGGGTGGGGGAGGGTGGGGTGGGGGTGGGGTTGGGGAGGGGAGGAACCTGTCACGAAGAAGGCAGAATTTAGAAGAGAGAAGTTCCCTCACCTAAGAGAAAAGATGTACTGTAGAACAGTCACTGAGAAAATGAAGTGAATTGCACAGTTCCTTCAGCAATATTCACCTTCCTTTCTTTTCTTTTTCTAAAAACCTTTCACCCACTGAGTATAAAAGCAATGTATGGAAATGTAAGGGATTTGGGATGGCCAAAACTATCTTGAAAAGTATCTTTTTTTCCAATTTAAACACTGATGTCACTTTTCTTGTGGCCAGCACAAACTAGCCCCATATCTTTAACTTAAAGGAGGAGAGGTTTATTATGGCTCATGCTTTCAGTCTGTGGTCAGCTGATTCCAAGGCAGCAATGGCATAGCAGAGGGACATGGCAGAGGGAAGTTGCTCACTTCATGGTGGCCAAGAAGCAGGGAGAAAAGGGAGGAGCCAGAGAGGGAGATACACCCTTCCAGGTCACTCCCCAGTGACCCACCTCTTTTGATGGGACCCCACATTCTAACAGCAAGTCAGTTACAATACCCCCATAATTCAATCACCTTCTAAACAGGAGGACTTGGGGACCATTTTAGATCTAGACCGTAATACCCTTCCATTTATGGTAAGTTAATTTTTGACAAGAATGCCAAGACTGTTCAGGAAGGAAAGGATAGTGTTTCTCATATTATTAAAAATCTTTGTTGGGCCAGGAGTTTGTCTCAGTGACTTAAGCGCCTGTCTGACAGGTGCGAGGTTGTGAGTTCAATCCCCGGTGCTGCAAAAAAAAAAAAAACCTTTGTAAATATATTAATAGTTATACCACAATTTTGTAGATATGCCACAATTTAATTATGATATATCTATTTTACTGTTCCCATATTTAGATTATTTTCAGTGCATCTACAGAAGTTTATAGTGGTTGATTTTATTATGGTGCAAAAGTGTACCTGTACAAATATTCTTTTTTAGCGGGGCATGATGGTGCACGCCTTTAATCCCAGCACTCGGGAGGCTAAGGTAGGTGGAGCGTTCTGAGTTTGAGGCCAGCTTGGGCTACAACATGAGCAAGGCTGGCCTGAACTACATAGTGCGACTCTGCCTCAAAAAAAATAGGGCCAGAAGTTTGGCTCAGTGGCCTAAGCGCCTGCCTGCCAGGCACTAGGTTGTGAGTTTGATTCCTAGTACTGCAAAAATAAATAAATAAATAAACGTTCTTTTTTTTCACTTTCGGTACAGTAGTGACTAAGTTACATTACATAACTCACATTTTATTATAAAATAGGCTTTGTGTTAGATGATTTTGTCCAACTATAGGTTAATGTAAGTGTTCTGAAAGTAGCCTAGGCTAAATTCTGATGTTTGGTAGATTATGTGCATTAAATGCATTTTTGCCTTGAATTGTTTTTACTTACAGTGATAAACAGGATTTATCAGACTTAACTCCACAGTAAGTCAAGGAGCAACTATAGTGATTTTCCAGTTAGCAGATGAGAAACCAAATTTTGAAAGTTTTTCAATATATTCCATTCGAAAGTTCTTTTTACTATTTTTCAAGATGACTAATTAAACCCAAGTTAGAATCCATTTTTTCCACATGAGATAAGTGCTACCATTTCACAAATGCAAAGGAAAACTAGAAACCGTGAAAAACAGGTATGCGGGCTTACCACAGGTTAAGCGATCTTATGATAAGCAAGTTACCTCTTGGCATTTCTTTTGATCTGCATTCAAAAGTGTTACCAATTTGTGCTACCAGCAAGTGCCATGGTTATGGCAGCTCCTCAACACTTTTGCAAAACCTGAATAACTAAAAGTCAGTTTACACGGGAATCAGCAAAAATGAGTTGGACATCTACTCTAGGCCAAGACTTAAACCCAGTGTTAGGAATACAAATTACAATAGCATAGCTTCTATTTTTGAACTTGATGATAATTTAACTGGCAAAATAAATGGGACATGATACACTAACAAAGCAAGCTAACAAATTCATTTCTAATTGGTTTTCAGGTTTTTTTCATTTTGTTTTGTTTTGGGGGCTCAAACTCACAACTTTGAGCCTGCCAGGCAGGCTCTTAAGCCACTGAGCTAAATCCCTGGCCCTATATTTTGAGACAGGGTCTCACTATGCAGTTCAGGCTGGCCTTGAACTCACTTGTAGCCCAGGCTGGTCTTGAAATCACAAGGATCCTCCTCCCTCAGCCTCCTGAGTGCTGGAATTAAAGACGTGCACCACCACACCCAGCTTGTTTTTCAGTTTTAGGGTACCTTCACTCTGAGCTATAATCACCCACCCTGTTTAATTTTTTTTTGAGACAGGTTATCCCAAAGTCACTAAGTTGACTAGGCTAGGCTCAAACTTGCAATGTTCCTGCTCATCCGCCTAGTGCGATAAGATTACAGATATGTGCCACTGCACCTGGTTTATTTTATAATTAATATTTAATGAACCCTGACTGTGTGTCAGAAATTATTCAAAACAATAGAAGAGGACAAAAAATGGATGTAACAGATGGGTTATTTTTTGAAATCTCTAGGACTCTATGAGTTCTACTTTAGCCCTCATTTACAGATGATAAGGCTGACACAGTGAGTTAGAAATTTCACTCAAGGACATCCAGATGATAAGCAGCCGAGTGAAGGCTGAAACCCAGACTGTCTGTTGCCAGGGGCATTATCAGTAGTTCTGGTGCCAACTGGCCCAGCAGAAGCTCAGAGGAAGGGGCTGTGCTGGATAGGGAAGATTGTGGGCACCACAAGGGCCAGCACTGTGTTTGGTTTGACTCTGCAACTGGAGTGTAGGAAAGAGGCTTGAGAGGTCGACGGGGACAATTAAAAGGCTAGAGGGTTTTAAGCAAGAGTTTGATACAGGTACATTTGCAGAAGGGAAAACAGATTGAGTAAACTGTGAAAGAGCAGGCTGGTGGCTCCCAAAGACACTGTCACAGTGAGCAGCTGTAGCATTGGAGGGAAAGGGGCAAATTTACAGATGATTCACATGTAGAATCAACGGGATTTCAGACACTTTGGGAGGAAGTTTGAAGAAGGAGAAGCTGGGTCTCTAGCCATCCCCAGCTGCTAGGAAGACCAGAAGATTAATCTGGCTGCAGTTGGTGGATGGGGGTAGTTTGTCAGAACGCAAGGCAGAGAAAGCATTTCTGGGCAACAAAACAGTCTGCAACAGCTTGAAAGGGGAGGAGAAGGGCAGGCGGAATGAAACATTCAGAGAGGCTGAACTTGCGTGCAGAGATCCAGAGTGGGGAGGACAACTATCGGAATGAGAATGGAAAGATTGGGGCCTAATACACTGTCATGAGGCTTTTAGTGTTTATACTAGTGACAGAAGGAGCATTCAAAAGAAAAGAGTGAAAGGTCAAAATCCATGTGTTAAAGCAAATAGGCTTCTGATTTTGGGATTTTTTGGAGTGGGGCAGGGAAAGGAAGAGAAAGGGATCAGATATAACACTTAGGAGGTGGTGGCGAATAATCGTGATGAAGGCTAAGACAGTCAAAATGAATCGCAAGCCAGGTCTGGAGCAGTCCTAACATATTCTTCCCTGAGACAAGTCCAGGGTTCTTTGTTTTGTGGAAACCAGAGAAATACTAAGGTTTACTAGGTAGACTTCAGAGCCTAAAACATGCCCCCTGGGAGGTAAGTCACCACACATATGACCAGAGTCACTAACCCTTAATTAAGAACCTGGAAAGTTTTTACAAAATAACTTTCATAGAGTTGAGTATTCAGTGACTTGTCCTAAATTGATTGTTTTGTTTTAAATGAGGTTATAGAAACACCAACAATAACAAAGAAGACTGAAGATACTTGACCTGTTAGCAGGAATTCTTTCTTTCATCATTGCCAACAGGCTGAGCTTTCTCTATCCATGTGTGTACTTTTAGGGTGTTCAATTTTCTCATATTCACCCTAAGACTGACAGTTACCAGTCAGATGCTGACCAGAATTTTATTTCTAACTCAAATCTATCTGCAGAACTTTAGTTTTTGAATCAATCAGGATCATGCTTTTCTCCAGATGACAGAAAATTAGTTCTAGGGCTTGGCCCCTAAATATTTTTCTCAGGAGGTAGACAGCCCAGGGCACTACCTCAGCTACACAATGTCAGAACCCTTCATCTTCCTGCTCTTTGTATATGGCCTTAATTCTCCTGGTCACAAAATAGCTACTTCTTGTCCAAATCTCTCAACCCTGTTTAAGGAGGAAGAAAGGAAAAGGGCAAGGGTAAAAGATGAGTGTCTATTGTTATCAGGAAAACAATGGCCTCTACAGAACCTTTATTCAGTGACATCTATTTAGATCTCTTTGCTCAGACCGAGGGTCTCAGGAGCAATCACAGAGAGTCTGGGAAGACAGGCAAGAGAGCATAGGAGAGTAACTACTTTAGCTGGCAATAGCATTATTCCAAACAAAATTGACTTCTGACAAGAAAGTCGCAGGGCACAAGGGCATGGGGCAAACAGCTGACAGGATTCCCCAGTGATCTGCACTTCCAACTAACTTTTAAACAGCTGTACTTGGATATTTTATAAGAATCTCAAATTCAGTATGTTTGGAGTGATCTCATCATTTCCCTTCCACACCGGCTTCTCTTTCAGTGGTTTCTTTATTGTGGTGAAATTCACAACCATTGATCTAATTTGTCGAAGAAAGAAGCTTAAGTGCTCTTTCTCACCACCCGGCCACATCCAATCAGTGATCAGCCACTGCTGGTTCTTTTATCAGCCCACTTCCCTCCTTCTCACACCATCATTGTCTCAGTCCAGGCCATCACACCTGTGTCCTTATAGCCCCAAGGAGAATCTTGTCCTATCCTATCTCACAGCATCTTCTTTACCTTGGGGCAGCCAGAAGGGTTTTTCTTAAACTCAAAACTATTAGTGACCTTCTTTAAAAAAATAACTTTCAGTCATTTTCCACCACCTGTAAGATAAAGTCTAAACTCCCTAACAGGGCCAGCAAGGCTGTCTGACCCAGTTCCTGTCCACACATTAGGTCTTGTTGCATTTTTAAAATATTTTCTGTTCCTAAAAGAGCTTCTTCTCTTACTCCTGATCTTTTGTGATCTCTTACTTCTGCCTGAATCTCTCCTTTCTTTCTGCCTGCCCCCTTTGCTTTTTCTGATTTTTCAGTCTCTGCTCAGATCAGATTTCCTCAGAAACACTTCCCCATCACTCGTTGTAACCCTTGTCTCTCTGCACTGTAGTCATCGGTCTAATGGTCTTTTTTACCAGCAGACCCATGGCTCTTACACTTCATATCAGAATAACTTCTTTTTCTGTTCTACTACAAACCTAAAGAAGCAAAATCTTCAGGGGCTCTAGGAAGAATCTCATGTTGAGCAAAGACCATGGGTTATTGTGAGGCAGATGGTCCAGGAACCATACCTTGAGGAACACTGAAAGAAACTCCAGATAGCCACTGTACGTAAGAAATGTCTTGGTCCCCAGTATGTGTTCCTATTCCCTAGTACAAAGCCAGGTACAAAGTGGGTCACTCTGAACTCTTTCACTGTCCTCTCTTCTGTGTTGATCATTATGTACAATAATGATTACTAGTTATAGGATAGTACAGGCTTTGATGTCAGATAGGTAAATGGATCAATTGATCCATTAGTCAGTATTGCCCCTTTCAGTTATTCTCCATTGCCTGTGGGATCAAGTTCAAACTCTCTGATGGATCTGTGATTAAAACCCAGTAGTGCCTTATTTTATCTGAGACTTTGAGCAATATACTTCAACTGTGTATGACTTGGATCCCTCATCTGCAAAATTAAGCTAATATTTGTACTAATCTCTAGGAGTAAATAATAAATCCAATGTACTTAGGACAATGCTGAACCCAGTAGCAAGAACTCAATAGACACTAACCATTTATTAATAGTTGTTATTGCTACTAGTATTTATGAAGTGCATGTTAAATTCAAGCCCCTCATTTGAGTATTTTTATATGCATTATTTAATTCTTCCAGTTGCCCAGCAAAATATTCTCATTTTACAAATAATAAAATCAAGACTCAGAGAGACAAATTAATTCATATTAGACTAAAGCAAGCAGAAGAGAGGAAGTATAAATTTGGTTTAAAAAGAAACTTTTCAAGTTTTATGAAAGATACATCAAGTGTGGCAACCAGGTGGAAAAAGAACTTCCTGCATTGCTGGTGGGAGAATGGTGGGGACAGAAACTGATACACAACCTTTTTAGAGAGCAGTGTCTGGCAAAGGTAAAAATGTGTGCATTGTGTGACTCAACAAATACACTCCTAAGGGCTCATTTTAAAAAGTCTCACAACTATGTGTTGGGAGACAAACACAAAAATATCCATTGTATGATTATTTACTAAGCAGAAGGATGTTTTAATTAACTGTAGTATAATCATGCAATGAAATAATATATAGCAGTTATAATGAATGAATCTCAAAAATGTTGAGAAAAAAGAAAAGGAAGTCGAAGAATAATCACAGTAAGATAATATTTATATAAAGTTTAAAACATGCAAAATGAGTCACCTATCTTTGTGGATACATATAGTACATATATATTACACAAAAAACACATTTAGAATTCATCAACTCCAAATTCAAGATAACAATGACTTATAAGGAGAGAAAAGAATGGAATTAGGAAAAATTTCAGACATTAATCTGTATATTTAATGCTTTATTTCTTAAAGAACAAAAGAGTTAAAGCAAATACAGGCTGGATACTCCTTATGCTTGAGACCAGAAGTGTTTTGGATTTTGGATTCTTTTTCAAATTTTGGAGTATTGCATGTATGTAGTGAGGTACATTGAGGATGAGACCAAAGTTTGAACATGAAAACCATTTATGTTTTATATACACCTTACATACATAGCCTGAAGGTAATTTTATGCAATATTTTTAGTGCTCCTGTATTGATGTTTTAAAAACTTTTTTTTTAACTTTTTAACTCTTGTGAAATTTAGCTTAAATTACAATCACTTTTTTTTTTTTTTTTTTTTGTCCTTTTGAGACAGGGTTTCACAATGCAGTTCAGGCTGGCCTTGAACTCACTTTGTAGCCCAGGTTGGCCTTGAACTCACTACAAAGTGATCCTTCTGCCTCAGCCTCCCAAGTGCTGCAATTACAGGTATGCGGCCACCAAACCTGGTTTACAATCATATTTTGAAGTTGTACAAAAATAGTTTTGTTTTGTTTTGTTTTGTTTTTTGTCTTTTTGAGACAGGGTGTCGCTATGCAGCTCAGGTGGGCCTTGACCTCACTTTGTAGTCCAGGCTGGTCTTGAACTTGCAATGATCCTTCTGCCTCAGCCTCCTGAGTGCTGGGATTACAGGTATGCACCACCACACCGACTGAAAAACAGTTTTTATATGCTTTCTGTAATCTTTTTTCTGTTTTTAAATTTTTAT